>KL279937.1:59041-101518 GCA_000699545.1 Podiceps cristatus | reverse complement strand
CCCCACCCCCCCCGAAGGAGAACAACAGAAAGTGATTAAGGAGAGTGTGTTAATAAAAAAAAGCTCTTTAAACCAACAAGCTTATGGATTTTGAAGGACTGCCAGGAGAGTCATTAACAGAAAATATTCAAAAAGCACTTAAACGTGTTCTCTGACTTCAATAGATTTGTTTCTGTCACCCCACAAGAAAACAGAACAACGGAAAGCTCAGGCTTGCTCCCTGGCTGGTTCTCTGTGCTCGGCAGTGCATTTCAATTACTCATTCAGGCCTTTCTTTGCTGCCAGTATTCTCTCTCCCGCTCCCTCTCTGTCCAAGAAACACTCATCTTTCCTTCACCTATCTCATGTTGACTATTTCTGCTACTTGAAGCTCTGACTTCTTGCTTCTCCTTTAAACCCTCTCTATTACCAGGGCAGCGTATCTCATGGCACAAGACTTGCACGTGGTCCCCTATGCATTCTTGCATTCTTTTCCAATCTCCTCTCACTGCCTCATGCCAAATTCCTCTTCTTTCTGAAATGCCGTGATATGTACTGCAGCAGATGTGCTTTGGAGAAAAGGGATCAGGGGCATAATTAAGATAGATCTGAAATTGCAGATTGAGATTAAGTTTTCCAGGTATGGAGAGGATGTTTGCATCAGATGTCACAATAACTTTGAACTTGACCTCAAGCACCTTGAACCCACACTCCTACTAGTAACTGGCATTAGCATCACTGAGAAATTCTTCCCAGTTCCCCTATAAATGCAGGAACATTATCTCCTCATATTGATTCACCTGTTTTTTCATGCTGTCTCAGGACAGAAAAGCACATTGTTTCAAAATTATGGCACTGTAGAAAACTTGTTTTCTGTGGATTTCTGTCTCAGGTCTTCTATATCAACCCTACCACAACATCTTTAGACCTTTTTTATCTCTCCTAACCTACCCTTATGGCTCTCTGCCTCATCCCATCCTTTCTGTGACTGTCACAATCCCAGCTCCCTCCCTCCTGTTTTCCCCTTCAATACTCTTAGCTTTCCTTCCATGACTTCCGCATAAAATTTGGGGCTTATTGAGTAGCTCAGCAAGGAGCAGTACTTGTTGTGACTGGTCCAGCCTTTCGCATACTAACCATCCTGATGACCGCTGCCTTGTTTTTTCCTAGCGTCGGCACTAATTTAGTCTCTCTTCTGATCCCAGATGCTGACTTCCACAAAATTCTGTCAAATTTGGCATGTGGAATGACTGCTTAAGCTTCATTTCCTTAGGAAACCAGCTAAAACATTTCACTTCCTTTTTCTAAACTGGATTAAATAACTGCAAGATGGATGGTGTAGCAGCCAGACAAACATGACCTGGTCAGGAATGACGCCAGGGCTCGCAGGTGCTCCTTTCAAAGGCTGGGGAAAACAGCACACAGTGTTGACTCATCTTTCAGCCCTCACGGATTCTCCTAATTGCTCTGTGAATTATTCACCTCAGCTTGCTATTCCCTCCCTCATTCCTCTAACGCCTACTTTGCTTATGTATTTGCATGTAACACCTATTTGTCACCCTTCCCCTATAATAACAAATTCAAAAAGATGGCTCCCACTTCCACAGCATCAAGGACTGACCCTTCTGGGGGCGGGCTACAGCACGTGGATGACAGAACAGAGAAACAGAAGTCCTGAATGATGAATAAACACCCTGTAATAATCAGGGTACAATTCCAAATAACAAAATATCCTCCAGTGGAAGAATGGACCTGGTTTAAAGCTGGAGAAGAGCTGAAGTTGTTCAAGTATAAAAGTATTCATGACAAAATACAAGAGGAAGATGTAGCAGTAGTAAATTGCAAGCTAACTGACACAGCACTGTTCTCATTAGCCCCTAATTTAGCTTAACTGGGAAAAACACTCCTTTTTTGCTGTGCAATGTATTCTTTTAAAATATACAGAGCACGTAGTACCATAGCTTTTCTCCCGGTGTGTTCAGGAAAATAAATTACATTTGAAGTTACATTCTTAGTAGATCTCAAAGCCTAACATAATATCCAGTCAGAATATTGAAACCAAGGATCTGAGCTTTTTGAATCGGTCTAAAGGATGAAAGAAATACTCAGTGAAATGCTGATTATAACATACTGCTTTTTAAACAGGAGAAACACAGAGTTCGTACATGCAAGGCTGAAAAAAACAGCAGTTTTTATTCCCCAAATCCTTTCAGCAAAAGATTTCAGAGAGGTTACAAATCTTAATTGACCATAGCGCCACACGTCAGGAAAGGTAAGTAGTGTCATTCCTATGCCAAGGAGGAGAAAAGGAGTACAACAGGAAGGAGCAATAGGTCAAGCCTGGACAGCATGACAGACTGGATTAGAAGCCAGGCATTTCTGGCTCTCAATCCATGCTTAAAAATCACTGCTCTAACAACAAACAGAAAACGTGTTGGTCAAATTTGATTGAATTTGAAAGACCGTTCTATAATCAATCATGACAGGGTTAATTCTCGTAAACTCTCACTAGCAGATGCTAATCTGCCCTGGAGTACATCCATGATTTCAGGATAATTATGAATGCAAATCTCAAAAAGCAGTTTCTTAGTGAAGAATTGTGCATAGCTTTCTTTTTATTCCTTTTCTCTGTCTCACAATAAACTGGGACACGGACACACAAAACCTTTAGCAAACACTTGCACTAAAAACTAAAACATTAAGCACACCACATGAAGGAGAGGTGATGAATATACAGATGGATTAAAATAACCCAGCAAAATTGTAATAACTTAGTAAGACTAATTAAGTGGGTCCAGTGTGAAGAAGCAGAGGGCTCCATGAAATAAGCCACAACTCCAGGAGCACTCCACTATTCACAACCTCACTTCCCTACATTGAGCTGATTATTCTAGCTCCTTTCACCTTGTACCCCAGCAGAAAATACCCGAAGGGGAATAGGGGTCCCACCGGCTGAGTTCTAGACATCTGTTTATCCTTGGTCCTTTCTGACCTCCAGTTCTATCAAGAGTCGATTGCAAGTTGCTCTCCTAAAGAATTCCACTGTACTTTCCAGTACCCAGCTACTCCATAGCTACTTTGAGCTTAACCCATTTTGAACAAACTCTTCTTCAGCTGGAGGAAAAAAACAAACCAAAACAATCCCCCCACACACACCAGAAGCCCAACCAACACACAGATAACACATTCCCTACCAGGATTCTACCAATTTCTGAAGAAATAATTCCATTCTTCAAAGTGAGCAAACAATCAAAACCCTAGTGCCATAAACACATAGCTGCTATGTAAAAGATACATGAAAGAAGAAATCGGTAGAGAACTCAGCAAGAATGAGAAGTTCTGGAAGACAAAGGCAGGATTTAAATTATGGAATTAAATGAGAAGGGAGGGCATAGGGTCATCAGCTCTTATCTCCTGCTGGTGGACTAATGGGAGTGAAACACCTTTGTAAGTGGAAAGACCCATCATTCCCCCCACCCCCCACATGCAAATACTTTGTTGCCTGTTCTGGAGGAATGACCCTCACACTGTGTTCAAGTTGCTTTTCCCCACCCACCAGTAGACAGTAGGGGTTTCATATAAAGCATAAGGCATGAAAGTAAATGAATAAGCTCCAAAAAACTGAAATCTCCTGGAGTGAGCACATCACAGCATGCTAAGCTTTTCTCCACTGATTGCAGTGGCTCTGAGAACGAAATGGTTGGGGCTGTAGTATGGCTGTTTAATTCCCTGAACAGAAGTCACAAAGTTGCTTTTCTGAGGTTTTTTGAACTTTCTTGACAGCTACTTTCCCTCACTGGCCATAATAAATATAAATCCTCTGTAAGATATAACAACTAGAGCACCTATCCACGTGCTGAGCCACTGGCCAGCAGCTGTTATGTGGGATTGCTGATTTAAGTCTGTTCTCCTTCAACTGAAGTATTATTTGGGGTATTTTCTCCTATCCCTCGTTATCTATTAGGAAGCTTACTGTACTTTTCATATGCTTTGAGATTTTAGCTTCATTTTCAAGTTGAGTGAAAGAAGGAGAAGGAATTTCAAAATACTTTTCAAGGGGAGAAGAAACAGACAGGAATCAGACTGAGAAAGCAACTAAACCAACTTCATTTCCTTAGGACACAAGTCTATAAAAGCACTGCCTGGGAAGCTGGCTCCAGAAGACAAGGTTAGAGCCTGGGCTCTGTAGCAGCCAGCATTAGCTTAAGTAACAAACCCAAAAGCTAACAAACCCTTCTAGACCCTGCAACTAAAAAGCCAGTTATTCTTAAAACAAACAAACAAAAAACCCAACAAGAACAAAATAAAAACCACCACCACACAAAAAAACCCCAACACACCACCACCAAAACACAACAGAGTAGCACAGTTATTCAGTCTCTCTGAATAGAGGCAAGAATCTCCAAAAATCCTCACGGTTTCACCCATTCTTTCTCCAAGTAACCTGTTTTGGTCTTTTTGTCTGAGTGTTTTTTATTTTTCAAGGAGGGGGGAGGGGGGAGGAAATCCCTGTATGTATGTGTTTGAGAGACAGAAAGACGGACAGAGAGTGAAGAAATGAATGCCTAGAGCTGAGTAAAGTAGCATCTACCCAAACAGGTTTATTGTATTATTATTTCTGGAGTCTGGCTGACTGGCATCAAACAGGACAATTTAATGAATGGAGAGGTGTGAACTTGCAGAGTTTTTTTTCCAGAGTTAAATAATTTCATTTCAGTGGCAGAGAGGTCAGTAAAGCATAAATCCAAAAATATGTCTCTAATTAAGTGATAAAGCTAATTGGATCTGAGTTTATTTCCTGATAATAGCCTGCACTGCCGAGATAAATGGCTAGGAAAAGCCAAGGGAAGGATTTCTCTTCTTTAAGCTCCTATTGAGGGACAAGCTATGATTTGGCTTGATCACAACTCTATTTTTAATGTTTCAGATGTATTGAAACAATACACACTACATGACTTTCATCAGTTAAGATGATGTAAAAAACAAGGGAGCTGATACATGACTATCATTTCATTCCCAAGCCGTAAGGTTTTTTTGGTAACCCAAGGGCTGAATGGGAGAGGACGCGCTGAAATACACACAAAGAGATGCTGTCCTCGCTGTAGCTTAACTGAACCACACTTCCATTTTTCTAGTGAAAAACAAAAATGAAAAAATACTAAAATAGTAAACTTTCTGGTATAAACTAGAGTTTAACAAACACCTTAAATGTCTTTCTTTAATAGACATTTTTTCTTCTGAAAACTCTAACTTGATTTCACTTAGAAACAAATAAACAAAAAGGCCAGTAAAGAAGCCGATCCAATTAGTGTTTTGCTTAAGGACGCGTTTCCCTTCAAGTGCGCAAATGGTCTCATTGACTTCGATATTAAAGCACCTCTTTGGATTGCAAAGTGCTAAACACATTGCAGAATCAACTCCTAAATCTCCACATGTAACAGTAGGAAAGAAAACATGAATGTGAAACCACGGAACTGCGGCAGAAATATCTGCCCCAGTCTAAAACATTGGCTCCGAGAAGTGTAATTTTCCCAGAGGTCTCAGTAAGGGGTTAACTCAGATGCCGAGCAAATACAATTTAGATGTCAACATTGTTAATTATTTAATTGCTCATAAAAGCACAATTGGTGCAGACTCATCTATGAATGACATCTCATTCCCAAGACAAAGCTGGGGGGAGGGAGGGCTGCTCTGGGAAATATCGCGGTTGGTATCGCCTCTGTCTGCCCACCCCAGCCTGCTGGAGGTGGCTGTCCCAGCCTCCCGGCAGGGAGACCCTTTTCACAACGCCCCTCGGAGCTCCCACTGCTTCGCCCGCGCCCAGGAGAAGGGCCGAGAGCACGGCAAACCCCCCATACACCTGTGTGCAAGCAGGGCACCTGCACCCCGGCTACGGGCCATGCCCCACGCTGCCAGCGGGGATCCCAAAAGCTTTCCTTGGGTAAAAAGTTCTACAGGAGAAGCACCAAAATTTTCCTTCCTCAGCTACTTTTTTTTCCCCCTCCTGGTCAAGTTAAAAATAAAAACATCAACAGCATGCTTTTGTGTTATCTGTAATAATGTATGATCAGCAACAATTACACATTTCCTGGAGTAATTACTTTTCCTCACAGATTTACTATTCTGATTGAGTTTATCTAGAATGTGATATGCTGTTCTGTCAGACCTTTTGTTTGGTCTGAATTTTAACCACAGCATCTCTAAGCTGATTAAGAATAATATTCTGTGCTGGTAGAAACTACTTTTCACAAATATTTTTGTCCTTAACTGAATCAGAAATTTTCATGGAAAAATTTCTTGGGGAAAAGAATTTTCTTTTTAAAATGGTATCTGGCAATGTATACATAAAATAAACATTTACTCTTCAGAAAAAGTGAAAGAGGAAGTAGAAAACTGACATTTTTTTCTCTTCTATGGCATCCATGACAGGGATAGTTTTGTTTCTCTTGAACAAGCCAGGCTGAGAGAAAGTGCCTGACTATCTATACTATATCTTTTATCACATACTTGCAGCACTCTACAATTCTTTTCATTATGGTTAACAGATCTGCTTTGGTGCCACATTGTAGGACATCTTATAAAAGTATTCCACAATTAACCATGCCTATTAACAGACTTGTCAAAAAAAAACAAAAAAAAAACCAACAAAAAAACCCCAACCAAAACAAGCAAACAAATCTACAGTTTTTAGGCTGCTTTAAAATGCAAGTATTATTTTTTTCTGAAGTTTTTTAGTTGTCACTTTGAAGAGAAACATTTGTCAACTTAAAAGTGTAATTTAAAAATTTCAAATGAAATGTCATAAAGTTAAAATAGAATATATTATTCAATAATGTTCAGGATGAGGATGTTGACTATGATAAAAACATTTGTATTTGTCTACAAAATATATATACTTCCATAACCCCACATTTTTCATTAGAATTTTCATCAGCAGAGTTTAAAAAATTTCATCTCTAAGAATGATAAAGTTAACTATCTTTTCGTTTGATAAAACAGGAAATCAAGTTTCCCCTTTAGGGATGGCTAGGAATGCCTGTGCATTCCCTCAGTCTCAGCAGAGCTACCTGCAATAATCTGCTCTATGTCTCAATTCCACATTTCTTCTCAAGAGGAGAAATGTCCAAAGCAAATCTGAGTAACGATCACAAGATCTACCTCAAATCACCTTTTCAGGATAGCCAGTTTGATAATCTGGTTATAAGCCATGATTTTTTTTTCCTATTATTCCTGCATATGAGCCAATCAAGTAAACTGAGAATAAGGCTGTCTCTCTTTCCACATATTTATGTATCACCAAGACCCTATAGTAATCAGACTTGTTCTGCTTTATACTAGTGTATCAGAGAATGCAATTAGACTCAAGAAATACAACATACCAAGTCCCATCAAAATCTCAAATAGTTTTTTTATTTAGAGACCTCCACAGAAAGATTTATAATTTATTCAGACTTTTCCTCAAGACTCTTAGACTGTTTTCTAAATTAAAGGTAGTCTGATAGAATTTAGGTATTAATTGGTCAAAAACACGTGGCCAAAAGTATTTTAGTGGAAGGATTTCTTTAAGGAGAAACGAATTTCTAACACAGACAAGCTTTCAGGAATACTTCCTATTATCTCATTAGCATGTTTTCTGACCTCTAGACTTGAAAATCTCTTCCACAGTCTGGATCCCTAATCTTGTTTAAACCCATATTTAAATGCAGAATAACTGATTAGCCAACATCTTTTGTGCTACACAACCACACATGTTTCATGCTTTTATACTGAAAAGTGTCATCCATTGTTTTTTATTTCTCTGACCTTGCACAGAAAAAACAGGACAATGTGATAATACATTGTGCTTTTTCACTGCAAATTCAAGGACTTGTTTTTTCCAAAGTAAACACAGAATTAAAAAAGGCACTTTCCTCCAACGGAGTTTGCTGGACTATATAAGAAAACATCATATTCCTTATATATGTGAACTGACATGATGCTAAAGCATGCAAGTATAGCAACTAACAAAGTTCCTAAATGCACTGTGATGAAAATCTGTCTGCATAGGAGAGGACCTGCCTGCAGAGTTTAAGAAGCGTTGTCTAGAAACCTCGTTTCTCTAAATTATGATGCTTATTAACGTGCACTGCAAGTAGAGACTGCACAGCACTTATAAAATGTTTTTAAGGAATACAGATATTACAAGATGATCACAAACTCATGGTACTCTGTATTGGGTCCGCCCAGTGTTCAAGTGAAATGAGATTCAGCCTCTACTTCATATATTCTGTGCAACGTAATTCAATAAAATGAGATAATGTGAGTCAGGCAATACATTTTTTCCCCCTCAAATCTCAGAAATTCTAAACATTATATAGTCCAGATTAGATCTTTCCACATAGCTTGAATATTGTGAACACTCCCAAAGTATTTCTAAAGTGAAACATATTTAGAAAGAGGAATGAATTGCTTCCATCACTCTTACTTCTTTTGTTTCCTATTTTAAATTGTAAAACGTACATTTCTCATGCTTACAAAGCCACAAGTATATCATTCAAATTTTCATGGTGGGTACAATGCTGGGAGAGCCACGTTAAAATTAGTTTCAGATGGGAAACTCAAAATTAGCTTCACTTACATTGTTTTCCATTGCATTAGAGATCACTTGCTGTAATTATTATTACTTTTGGATGCACACATGTTTTTAGAGAATCGAGGGAAGCTAATTATGTGGCACTGCAAAGCTTAAGATGACTTTTAAGTCTCTACACTTAATTTCTGAATGGTTTTGAAATTAGCGAATACATCTAAGAAAAGTCTATAATAATCAAGAGATTTGCTAAAATGAAACATTGAATAAAATATCTTTGTACAATTACTGTAAATTAGTATGGCCATTAATATATTAAAATACGTACATATTTATAGTAAACCAGTATTTTTTTAAATACTATAAACTGTGCCGTAGATGCTAATTCAGAGCAGGCTTTGAGAAATGTAACATACTAAGTTTCATCAAGGATAGTCTTTAAAGGGTATGTGCTGATTATTACTGTATGGGTTTATGATTCAATTTGTGACCTAAATGTCAGAATAAAAACCATGGAGTGAGATGGCTCAATTAACCTCATCTGCAAATAATTTGCAACACAGGATACTCGGTAGTGTGATACCAATCCCTAAACCTCTGGGTTTTTTTCTGAATCAAAGCACACATGCAGTAATTACTAGTAAGTGCCATTAATGCTGCTGGTACTTAAAATGGGATTAAGAATTTAACACTGGAAAGACAAAAGACAATTTTTAAATTCAGTTACATTCATTTGAAAAAGAAAATTGAAGTTATCTAGATGGAAAACAAGGGTCAGAGAGTCATTGGAACATGGGACCTCTTTTTATCCAACCTGGGGCTTAATTAAGCTATGTAGCAAAATACCGCGCTCTGATAAATCAGGCTGTTGCCTTAGTCACTACTTCTACCATTGTCCCTGCTATGAATCTCCACAGGGGAGTGGGTGAGCTACCACGATTATGAAACAAAATATGTACAGTAAGTTTTTAATTATATAACAGTTTGAATCTTATTTGAAATATAATTTAAAGAGTAGAGCAACAAATCTACAATGAAGAGCTAATTAAGTAATGCTCTGTACCACTGTCATTTTTCCTAGCTTTCCTAGAAAAATAAATGTAATTTTCAATTTTGTCATATATAAACATGAAATTTTAATCAACTGATGCCTCATAAGGCACTTTGTAATTCTGTTTTTCCTTGAATGTTAATTATAGTTTTAATATTTTCCTATCCCTGCTACTGGCAGTAGTTCATAGCACTGTTCTGACTTTCATATAACTGCCTTCAAGATTGCCTGTTTCATTGCTAAGGACTGATTGAAAAAGAATATTGTGCCTTTAAGCTAAATGCCTTGTGCCTGTTAACAAATAAGTATTCTACAGACATATGATTTATAAATTTGCACATTCAGACTGGTAACTTTTCCTTCCTTTACATGCAATATCTGTCAGTACATGTGGCAATAGTAAAGCTTTCAGGAAGGAAAAAAAATACAACGGGAAAAAAAAAAAAAAACAAAAAAAAAAAACAAACACACACACCCTTCTGCTCTGGTTATGTGGGCTGGTGTCCTCTCCTTGCGTGATCAAAACAAAAATAAAAAGCACGACAGATAATCCCTGAATACCCAGCCTTTAAATATGCAGGAGCCTTACGCACGCAGAAGCAAGTTAGGTAAATGCATGCATTATCCAAATTGGAGGTGTGGAAGCAGCAGACAGCAAACCCTCTCACCCTCAACCAACTTCAAGCTCCTTTTCCAAAAGCAGAAATTTAACAATTTAAAGGAAGACTTTTTTCAGCTTTTGGGTGGAAAACAACTAAGCAAACTTGAGGTACAATTTGTGGTCATACTAAAGTGGTGATGTAAGGAAGCTGTCGCTTTTCGTATTTCTCTAATGAGCAGTTGACTTACAAAGGCCATAAGGTACATGCACATCTCATCTATTTGCACCTACAATCTTTACAACAAATTTTGAGAGACAGAAAAGAGAAAATAATCACTATTTAGCTCTTCTAGATTAAACCAATCTTTTTCAAGCTATCAGGCAAAATTCATCTAACGAATATATAGTACCTACTAAATTATTGTTACAACCAGGTAACACAACTTTTAAAGGAATAAATTCTACACTTAAATATAAAACTCCCCAAGCATGTTGTTAGAGGTGATGTATCATGCAAAATGCATAGGACAGAAAACAGTATGCCAAACTCGTGTGATCGTTCAGTTCGGTACACTGGTCTAAAGAAATGGCTTCAGTGTGCAGCAACCGGCACTCTGCTGCACAATTTCAATAGTAATCTCACCGCATACCCTCTTGGAGCGTCTACTAATAAATACAACATATTCAGCCTGACTTCCGCCAGCAGAAGCAGAAGTATACTCGTATGTGCAGGTAACGTGCTAAGCAATGATAAACTAAAGCCATCTTCCTCCTGATGAAAGGCTCAAGGGAGCAAGACAAAAACATGACTGCATGCTCACTGAGCTCCAACACGTAGAACCCCAATGTACCACCTTTGCTGAACCCCCAGCTCAAATACCCCTCACATGACCCTTTCAAATATTTGCTGTACAGACCTTGAACCAGAGGATTATGCCAGACACTTCATTTTTTAAAAAGGGTTGTTTTTTTTTTCTAACATTAAATTGTGATGAGGAAAACTGAAATTGTAAAGAGACTGAGCAGCTATTAGACAAATAGAAAGACCTTCAGGCTCATTTCATAGTCCTGCACAACTGGCTGCAGGTAGCCCTGCTTGAGCACAGGGTTTGGACCAGATGACCTCCAGAGGTCCCTTCCAACCTCAACCCTTCTGTGATTCAAGCTCAAAACTTTTCAAGTCATCTGAACGTATGATCTGATTTGGGATTTCTGAATGTTTGTAAACTGTAATATGCACAGTACTTCCATATATACCACAATCAATTACACATGCTTCACAAAGATATATTAAAAAATATTTCTTAGAGAAGAACACCTCCCTCTTGCCCCACCAAAGAAAACCCCTGCTTACATCAATTTTTAGATCAGCATTACTTAATTTCCATGCATGCTAACACTAGGATGAAGTTCAAATATAACAGGGGGAAACAAGTGCTATTAAACTCTTAAGTGACGGATTTGGAAGTTGGAGTAATTATTTTTACACCTATTTAGTGTTCTAGTATTTCATCAGAATACTAGAAATTCATCAGAACAAAAATGCTGTATTTTATATAGACTAATAACATGGATTTCATGGATCTAGAAGGAATCACCCATTACCCCCAGTAAAATTAACTAGCAGGTGTGACCAGTTTACAACAGTATTCCGAGACACATTTTTTTCTAGAAGCCACATCTATGGGCTTTCCAAGCATTCTCTGAAATGAAAAGTAGCTGAAAACACACATATTCTTTCGGCCAAAACCGAATCTGACAGAAGCTGCCGTGATCTCCCTTCCCCTCAAGACTACCACAGTACTTACAACCTCTGGCTCCAGCTGCCTGCGGCCAGCAGTGCCCTTGGACTGTGTTTGTCTCTATCCTGATCACCTATAAATGCTCTTTGTACACTTATACATGAAAAAACTATATTATTTTGTTCCCTTCTAAAGGCGTTTTTCCATGTTTTCTGCAATGTATTGAGAGGAAAAACAAAACAAGAAATTCTATGGCACCAGAACCGCATTTAGATTTATATAACAGTAAATAACAAAACCACTGATGATTCACTTATGAAAACAACAGATCTACTGAATAGATGTCAAAATATGAAACACACATTCTTTAAAGTAAAACTTCCATTTATCATGTTCCTTTAAGCTACTATTTTTTTCTGTGTTGTCACCAAGGATGGGCAGGGGACAAGGGGGAATAATCAGTAAACAGCATCGAGAATGTACAGAGTAAAAAATGAATATCAGTATAAAATATAGAAAGAAAAAGGTTACAGTTCTCCACATTGACAGTGAAATTCCACTCATGATCCGAGTTGTTCTTGTTTGACTACCATTAACTAAAAATAAAAGTCTTGTAAAGTGATTGCCCATTTTATAAGAAAATTCTCTCAGTCATGTTTAGTAGTTACTACAAAGCAAACTCCTGTCAGTTCCTTAGCTAGAAGCGGAGCTACATCAAGCGCAACGAAGAGCTCAACTTCTAATTTTTAGTGAAGTAAATTAACTAGAGGTAAGAACACACTCTCAGTCACAATATTTCATTTTACAGTATCATAAAAGCCAGGTATGTTAATCACCCCAGCAATCAGATTAAATCAACTTAAATGAATAGTTAGATATACTAAAATCCACTCTGCCTCCACCTCTCTCTCTCTCAAACAAAAAAAAAAAATAAAAAAGAAGAAAAAACCTACTTCGGTGTCATAATTCTAGAAAGAGAAATAATACCTATTAAAACATCTTGTATATATTAAAAACAAACAAACAAACAGCCTAATGATAATTCCAAGGAGTCCATGGGTTATGGACAACTAAAGCACTGTCACACAAAATAATGCTGTACAAGATAGCTAATACCATCACAGAATAACGTATGTTCCCCTTACACATCTGCGCATAAAGCTGCAGAAGAAATGTACAGAGGCACAAATTCTAGCCGGTACTAAATGACACTTGCTGGCCAAAGCAAGCTAACAACCAGGAGTTACACACCATGAGAACGACCAGGCTAGTGCCTGAAGTCCCTCTGACAACAGGACCCTTTTCTTACAGGGATGAAAACAGAGCTAGAGAGGGAAGTTTACAGGGAAAATTCCTACTTTGTTCACAGAGCTTTAAACATGGCCGCACCTGGCATCGCAGGTTGGCTTTGTCATGCATCATTTCCACAAGACTGCTAGGTGTTCGGGGGGCTTTAATACAAGATTTTGTTTCAGTACTAATCATCCCGCAATTTGCGCACAAAAGCCTCCGGAATAGGTTGGAGGGGAGCCCGTTGCACCTCTGACAGCAGCAGGATAAAGCCAGAGGCCGCGTCGCCGTACCCAAGGGCGGAGGATGCAGCAGGGCGCAGGGCTGACCAACAGTCGCGTGTGGCAGAGGCAGTGCTGAAATCCATTTTTCTCTTTTTTTTTAGAACCCAAGCAAACCAAAGATTCGCAAGCCTTGCCTTAATACATATACACATTACCGAAACGATACTATCTGAAACATAAGGTGCACTATTTTATTGTGGGGTGATAGATATGTCCTGCTATAAAGTGGGGTAAATTTTGAGTCACTTCAATTAACGCGCCTAATAAAAACAGATAAGAAAACGTGCTCTATAATTCTCTGCAAGTTCATTCCACTTGTCAGCTTTCATCCACAACAGAACTAAATCAAAGTTGTCAGTAGTAACTATTAAGCTCCTCATTGTACAACTGCCTAAGTGGTTAATAAAACAACTACTGTTTCTTTTTTCTCAACTGTAAAAAAACACTAGTTTAAATTCTTGAGTTTCTTCTTGTGCAAGTACTTAATTCTCTTTAGAACAGCAGCAAACTATTGTTCCTGACCCTCATATGCCTTATAATAGCATTAATCATGCTAAATTCTTTTGGTGCTCATGTGGATATAATGTAATTATAACAAATTCCTGAAGATAATTTCTTATTCCCATTGGTGTTTGAGGCAAATCTAAAAAGCACTTTATTTCTATAAATGAAAACATGCTGTAAAACTTCTCTGGGTAAAATAAAGGTTACAAAATAAATACTAAATATCAATAAAGAAGAGTAAAAACTTTTAAACTAAAAGTGGTATATAATCAAAACACATTAATTTCTATTTTTTTCAATATTTTCATCCCATCACCCAAAGCAATGAAAGTCTTCAGAACACTGTCTTGAACTACAAATGCAGTTTTATCCCCCTATTAAAAAAGGCTTATTTTTAAAGCACATACATCTGCAAAATATTCTGCATGTGCATGTGAGGCTATTCCCAAAACACAACTTGCAACCTAAGATCTAACACTATTTACATCCTAACAAAACATTGGCAGATAGAGGAATTTTTTTAATTCGTGATGTGTTCTTTTAAAAATGCTGTTAGGAAGGGCTTTTGTAAAAAATAAAAAAAAAAAAAAGAAAAAAAAAAAAAAAAAAAAAATTGAACTCTGCCTGAAGTGCAATTACTGACTTTCATATATAAAATTGTGGAATAAGATTCTGCATACGCACAAGCCACAAGACATCTGTTAGGTCAAACCACACAATATTTGGAGGACAAGATTCTTTATCAGTAGATGATAATTTTAAGACTTCTTTTCTTTTTTTAGTGTAATACAGAGATTTACAATATGATCTGATTGAAAATATATACCTTTTAAAACAGAGGCAAAACAATCAGACACAAAGCTTTCACACTCCCAGATGACATAAGAAAAATATAACAAGTACACAGGATTAAGATACAAATGAAAGAAAAAAAAATATGTGAAAAAATATTTTTAAATGTTAGTTGTCATCATGGAAGTTTAATATAGTCCATTTTAAAAAGGAAACCAGTAAGACTTTCCATATGAAAAGTCTGCCCAGTGAAATCTGGGATAAAAAGAGCCAATTTCTGCAGCATTTCTCAATAACAATAAATATTAGACACTAGGATTTTTATAATATGCCCTAACTATATATATTAAAATGTATGTACTGAAGCAGCCTGTTCTTCAGAATAAGCCCTATTTATGAGAAAATGCTAAAGTAATTGTGGTAGTTAACCCACAAAGGAAAGAACTCATTGCTTTCAGATTTCGTATTGATTGCGGGGGGGGGGGATTACAATGACCTGAAATACCAATTGTCTAGAAAAATTTAGATTTATGAACTTAAATTTTTAAAAAGTAAAAAATTTTGCTGCTCCTATATATAACCTTTAATACAATCCTCTTCCTCTTAGAAAACAAATAAGGTCTGCTGGAGATCACTAGGAACAGATGGAAGGTTAGGACCAGACCAAGAGTTATTTCAGACCAGTGAAATACACAAGTAAAATAGTTCTCCAAGTATGTTTAACACAGTGGAGGTCCAACATTGTCTAGTTAGAAGTCTAAACAAAATTATTTGATTTTCCTGAGTGTTGGACAGTACCCATGAAAATTAAGCTCCTTTAAGTTCCTAAGTAGCAGTGTTTTGTTATCTATTTTAAAATCCTGCCCCTGATCCCTCCATTGTGCTCCCTTTCATATTGTCCCATATTATATCTCATACCATACAACAGATTAATTCAGTAATCAACTTTAAACTTGATTTAAACAATGCAAGTATTAATGTTTTCACAAAATGAAAAGTTCTCTTCATGAGAAATGGCTGATTAGCGTTTATGAGAAACCAAAGAAAAAGAGAAACCAAGCTTTAAGGCTATAAACTTTTCAGGAGGCAGGAGTCTGTTTCCACGACACAAACCAGAGAGGGTGCCCCTTCCTGCTCACACGCTGTGGATGTTGCTGCAGCACAGTAAATAATTATAAACACTTCCCTTTGTACAGTATGGCTTTGTTGATAACAGCAACTACAGCAAGCCTCTTGCTCAGAAATCATGTAGTATGTGGCAACTGAGTATTTATTTTAATAAGATGCAATCGGAAAGACCGTGGGTGCTGGTGCAGTCTCTAATGTGTCAATACCACTTCATTTTCACCTTTGAGCACAACTAATATAGATGCTGCTATAAAAGGTTTTCATAATATCACGTGCAGCGTAGGGCATGCTGAGGCCAAGTGACAAAATCTACCCCATGTGTTTTCAGAGTCTAAAAACAAACTGAAGACAGTCATCTTCTCCAAGGAAAACCATAGCAAAATGAATACACGCATACAGAAACACGATGTGCTTAAGCCACCCTCAGCCCACCCCCCACCCCCCCAAACTAAAGCAAAATAAAAATCAGATTGTCTCCATACTAAGAGATGAATCTATAAACTGCTTTCCACAAAAGTCATAGGTTTACCCTTTGTGAAAACAACATCTTTGTAAAGAAAATGTAAGTGACAATAAGAATAGCTTAATAAACCTTTGCTTCCTTTCCAGCTCTCCACAGATCAGACACGGGGATTCCCTCTACCGACCCCTGCATTTCTGAAAAGCTGAAGAGCAAAATCCCACAATGAAGCCTGGACTCTCCTGCTCCCTGACCTCTCGCTCCCCAACCCCATTCCCCCTACGTGTTTTCAGTTATTTGAAACGGAAAGATGCACAAACCTCAGCAATGCATTCACAACTCCTCATTCTAGAATTAGGGGCCATTATTCATCCCTGGTTCCTTATTTCTCTGCTATTTAGTTCATTGCCTTGCTGTTGCTATGGGTGGGGAGGGCGTTTTCGGGGGAGGCAGAGGAAGGTATTACCAAGTTCCCAGACCTCCTTAAACTGCTCAGAGCAGCATGGCTAATCTGACCACGCAATATTCAGAACAAGCGCTCCTACAAGGAACCTTCCCCCTTTGTTTAAAAAAAAGCAAAACAAAAAAACCCCTTCCCCCCAGCCACCTTCCGTGCACATTAAAAGCATTTTTATGCCATAAGGCGCCTTTTGGGTTTTTTTTTTTTCTCCTCCTCTCCATACGCCTCTCCATTTCAAGACCCTCTCCAACAGTAACAGTCTCTTTCGAGGGGCCTGAACCAGCTGGTATTTTTGCACATACAAATAACCACTCAGGAGTGTCATCTTCGCGCATATAATGGAACGACTCAAACGAGGAAAGTTCCTGAGGTGCTTAAGGATGATACAGCCCTACACAAAGAGATTAAAAAGCAAGATAAAAATAAGTAGTCTCTGGCCATTGGGTACTTAGGGTTTGATACATAGATACGGTTGTTCTTTGTGTGGCATTTTCTCCTTCTCCCAGCAAGCCTTCTCTCCTCTGCGGTAGATCTGGTGGCCATGCTTTGGCCAGCTAATGAGGCTACGCTCATGCTAAGTGGGCTGCTGCTGCTGCCAGGACACCAAAACCCAGAGCGTCTCCCCTGCAGGAGGCGGGCTCACCTGCTGCCGCGGGCGGCTGCGGGCGGCCCAGACCTACCCCGCCGCGTCGGCCCATCCCCTGAACGCAAGGTGCTCCGCCACCGCTGGCTGGCTCAGAAAGGCAGGATTTTAATATCACACAAAACAAGTGAGCAGTTCACATAATTGCCACCATTTTTTCTTCCCACTGCCTGGGTGATATATTTTTATAAAAAGAAAAAAAGAAAAAAAAAAAAGAAAAAAAGGAAAAAAAGCAGTTGCTCTTTACAAGGAACGAAAAAGAAACACCATTTCATTTCTGTCTGGGGGTTTTACTTAATACCCATTTGTTCACACAGTACTGCTTGCAAAAAAATATTTGTTTGATATAAAGGACATTGAATAATTTATGCAATATTTAATAATGCAGTAAACCAGGGAGAGTTCAGCAAGACAGGCATGGCACTCTACATTATTTGCCTTGCCCGCCTCGCTTTTCCAAATAAACCCCCACACTTAAAGACCATTAGCACACAGAATATGACACAAAAGAAATACTGTCTAATTTGGAAATTAAACAAAGCGTCTGGTTCTAGTTCATAGGATAAAACATCAGCTTTCTGAGTCATGTATTTTTAATAAAAATAAAATAAGGACTTCAAGAACAAAATCAAAATTAATGAAATAGGATTTATATCAGCATCCAGTCTGTTCCATTTGAGTCCAGAAGCCATATGAACTAAGTCGCAGTAGAGTATTAGTGTGATAAATGACTAATGGTTCTTCAGCATGCTGCACGGGGCATCTTGCAAGCAAATACATTTTAGAATACCAATAATTGCATCAAGCCAAGTACAAAGCTTTCACGACATATTACGGGTCTCCTGACTTTTCATTCTTAAAACCGCCATAATCTACATAAGCAATATATCAACTTCCAGGGCATTTTACTTTGTTTTCTGGCTTTTTTAAAGCATTTAGTATACCTTTTACTCATTCCTTAACTCCAAGGTTTTCCTGCTTTGGCATCTCCAAGCAAAATATATATGAACTCTGCTTTCAAGAGATGTTCTTTTTCTCAGTGAGAAAAGCAAAAAGAACTCTGTATTTACAGATAAATGTTCAGAATACTATGTAACATTATAAAAGATCATCTCAATTTCTTTCTCCTATTTTCGCATTTACTAAATATTTTTGGTGAGCCATATACCAAGGCCTGACTTTTAGACAGTAGATAGCTAAGCAGAGTTTAAGATCTCTGGATGTGAAAAGACAGAACTTACAAGTTTAGGTTTTGAAAATTTTTGCCTCCTCCAAATCATAACTCAATGTTTAGTCTGTTCAATTAACTCTACACGGGCCATAGACTGTAGCTTTTCCTTTGCAATTGTGCACTTTATTCTTCCAGAATAAAATACAATTTACAGAAACCAACATTATCTTTCAGGTTTCCCAAATTCAGTATAAGTAATTTGCCTTTTTTTCCTTAAAACACATTCAGTACAAATAAACCATTCGTATAAAAAATGAGCTACAGGATCTTCGAATGATCTTATTTTGTACTGTACATAAAGACAAAATAATACATATTTCCTACAGAAAATTATGCTACCAAAGAATACACACGTTTATACTCCATCTTTCTTTCTCTAAACACTGACTTTAGAGTTACAAAAAAATTTAGAAGTTTACAATTTTGCGTTCATGACCAGCATCAGGATCCAAAGGAGGCAGTTTTCACTTGTCCTGCACCCACCCCAAAATAAACCAATCTTTACGATCCTTCACCTGAGCTAAAGCATCTGAGCACATCTATTTGGCAACACACTTGTTTGCCATGAGAATTCCTAATGCAAGTTATGTTTAATTACAAACGATAACATGCATTGTATGCCTAGATATCGCTTCAAACCAGATTTTCCCATTTGCTATGTAATGGATTAAGTCGTTTTGAAATTTTCTTTCCCTGACAGATTTATTGTTTTAATCAATTTGGAAGGAGTTCGCTGCTTCGGTAACTTAAGTGTCCTCTTATGCCACACAATGACTCAGGGATGTTGGCTTCGGGGAACTCAAAAATCTCACTTCTGTTAAAAACAGGCTATTGTTGGTGGTTTTGTCAGTCTCCACTTAAGCTCTTTTACTTCCAGAATTTCTGCACACTCTGAGCAACTTAACAAGTTCATAATGCTCATAACAAGAGGCCATTAAAAATAAGCTGCAGACTTTACCAAAGGGAGATCACCAGAGATTAATCATCGTGGTAATTAATCTATTAGTATTGTAGGAAGTACCTAAACAAAGGAAATGCTTTTTCAGTTGTTGTGCTTAAAAATCGTTACAGGGTTCATATTCACCAATGTAGTTAGAAGCGGCTGAACCTGTAAGGCAGATGAAAGAGCGTATCAAGTACAATTTCTGCAAAACAAACAAGCATGTGCAGCTGCTTAAGGATTTTTTTTTTTTTTTTTTTTTTTGTATCTAAAAAGCTTTATCATTACAATTCATTCTGCTATTTACGGAGGAGATAAATCCCACTGGTTTTCAACTGAAAAGCCCAATCATTAGGCTGAATTTCATGTCTGTCTACCTAGTGCCACTTTGCCATTCTGCAATCTGTATGTTTAAGTGCACGGAGGGCACGCAGAGGAGAAAGTGAAGGGCAGGAGGGCAGAGAAGGATTTTTTCAGGCCTGAAAGAAAGATCATTTTGTGGGAAGACAAGCACATATATTGCCTTGTTTCATCCAGAATCCTAGCAGCCAGCTTGAATAGCAAGTCAAAGCCTTGCAGATGGCCTCTTCCATTTTCAGGGAAAGGCAGGGGAGGAGGGAGATGCAGAGCGGGTAGTTGCTGAGGCATAGCTAATCTGAGAGGACAGTTCATGCTTATTATAGACCCATTGCTGATAATAAAATCTGAATCAAACTGCCGACTGGAATCCACTTGAGACTCTCCGCTTCTTTAATTTTTAAAGTTATGGAAGCACTTGACACTGAGGTGGATCAAATATCACTAGTTTGCGTGCAAATACTTACTTAAGCAATCCAGCGTGCCCCAATCTGTGCAAAAATTTCAGGTGAGCACCATGAAACAGCAAATAATTATGATGTTCCATTACCCCTTTTCTAACTGTCACAATTGGCCCTAAGTGGTCACGGCTGATTTATTTCAATTAGTTTTCACAGGCTTAGAGTTATGACAAATTTATGTTTTGGCTGCAGGAAATTGGTAGCAATCACGAAACCACCAAAACATCAAAACAGAAGGGAGAGCCCCTGCTAACAAGGAGGCGGCTCAAATCCCTGGGCGGGGAGCAGGGCAGCCGGCCTGACAGAGGTTTGGGAGAAAACCACTCCATCTTCTCCCGGGTGTTTCCTGCGCTTTTAAGTGAGACTGGGGAAAAAAAACGCCTCCCCTAGATGGCACTAGAAAAAGAAGGTTGCACTCAAGTGCCCTAGCAAAGAACAGTTCTCTGGATACAGAATATTTATCCGTTTAGTTGCCTTTTCTTCTCCATCCATACAGTAATTGCACATCAAAAGCAGCTGTCCACGATGTTATGTGAGCTATAGCTAAAATGATCATATTAGGAAGTACATCTGAAAAGCATGAATTGGCAATACAGCAAACGATTCCCATTTATACCAACAAAAAAAAAAAAAAAAAAAAAAAAAAAAAGAAAAAGAAAAATTGGATTTCAGTCTACCCACAGTTTCAAATGCAAGTTCAAATTCAGATGTAAGCGAATTTCCTTCTGAATTCAAAGAGACTGAATTTGACTTCTTGTCTTTTTAAATAACACCTTTGCTATGAAAAAAGCTTCACGTTCACACTTTTCAATATAAGCATTACTTTCAACAGCCTGAAATGTTTTATACAAACATTAATTTCAACAGCCTGTCAAGTAAATCCAAATAGTTGAAATTTACCTATCTTTTATAAATCAAAATACTTTGCTTCTTTCCCACAGTTGAATTAAATTCATAGGTCTTCTGGTTAGTAACTCTTTCCTTCCTTAGTTCTCCCTTTCTATGGGGGGGGTGGGGTGGGGGGAATCCTACAGCACTTAAAAAAATAATACTGTGATATTAAACACTAGGATACTAGAAAATCTATTATGATGCAGTCTCATGACTTCATTGTATTGATTTTCTGCAGGATATGCAAGTGTATGAACTATAAATATTGTCATAAATTAAACTACTACAACTGTATGATAATTTTCAGCATAATACAATGAAATTATCGCTATGAAGAATCTTTCCTATATCCAAAAGCAGTACAGGTAAAAGCATGGTTTGTTTTTTACGTATTGGGTGCCCATTTCAAAAATACCCATATGCTTCAAAATACTTCAGCTGCTCCCTGTTACAATATATCATTAAGAAGAATATCCGTTTTCTCAAAACATTGAATTTCTGTTTAGTTGTAGAGATGGTTGAATATCTTTGGACAAAACAGTTTTCCATTTTAAAATTACGAGCTCTTCATACAGATGAAACAGTTTTCAGGAATGTAACTGTTCTGAAGAGATTTTTCATGGAAGGAATAAAGCATCTTTATGTCTTTATATTTTTAAGATTAATGATTTGTTGAGATATATATATGTATAGGAAGAGTTTGAAAAATAAAGGTTTATTTCTAAATTAGCATTAAAATCAGCATTACTGAAATATGTTTTTTGTAGTGCAGTCATTTTTGTTCTTACAGAAGAGTAATTTTTAGCCCTTTACATCTGTTTGTAGTAACATTGGAATTAAAAGACTAAAACTGTGGAGAAAAAAATTATACCCATGATGACAAAATACTTTTAAAGTAAAAATTAATGCCTAAAACAAAGCACCTACATGTCTTTGACTTTCAATAAATATATCCTTTAATTTTATCACATTTCTTGAATATTTTTTGATTGTTCTTCAACTGAAATATATCAGTAATAAACTTGACCTAAAGTTTCCAAAACTTCCAGTACCCCATGACTGAGACTGAGGAGGAAGTGATAACTCTGAAAGCATATACCATTTTATACAAGCAAGATTTGACAATGCGAAGACAGAGTCTGATGTACTTTTAGATACAATAACTAGGTATCAGTTCATTTCCAGTTGGGCCAAAGTCTAAACCCACTAGCTCCATGAAAAAGGAATATGGACCTTCACAAAGGTAATGTGCAACACTTCGTTTTGGGGTTTGTTTAAACATTACTTACAAATATATTTTCCTCTGGGAAAGAATATTTTCCAGGAGTTTTACAAAACTTGAAAGGACAACATTTGAGGCTAGAACATTAGACCATTTCCTTTCCTAAGGCTCTGAAGGAGTTGTATTGTCCATATCAGCACAATATGTTCGTCACACTAGCAGTCCATATTCACACTTCAAAGTTGTAATAATAATTACAGTGTAATTGCTTTTTAGTTTTTTGTTCTGCCTCTTAATTGCAAATTGAACTTGTGACCAAAAGATACTGCTAATAAATACTTTCCTGCAACTTATCCCTCAATGAAGACACAGGCATCCAGGAAGAATTATGTCATACTATCCAAATTTGAAGAGCACCACAAAAATTTCTAGATGTTGTCAAAGAAAAAAAAAAAAAAAAAAAAAAAAAGTAGTATTTTGTCAATGAAAACATTTCTCCAACATTTTAATCACTGCCATCCTAAAGAACTTAAAAATCAAACTGGGTAGTTTCTAAGACCTGGAAAACATTGCAATATCTTCTGGCACACAAATACATACCTTGTGAGGACATACCTCACCATTTTACTTATTGAAAGTCAACAAAATAAACATTTTCCGTTATACAGAAACTGTTTCTGCAGATAAGAAAAAAATGATTGAAAACTTTAAATACACAGCCTTCAAGATCAAATGTCAACTTACATGTAGTACACTTTTTGGCACACACAGTATATGAACCAGGCTATTAGCTGAAAGTAGATACATGCTTTTGTCTTCTATTTGTTAACAGAAAAATGTCTCCTGAAGTCAACATTAACATAACATCTTTCAGCAGTATGCAGCTAAACTGCAAAACATGCAAATGAAAGATATTTTTATATTTTCAGGTCATATTATTTCCCCACTAACAGAGCACTTTTGTCAGTGCAATGTATCAGTGGTTGCAGAGCAAAAAGTATGCCCTTTCCCAAGGTATGGGGGGGGGGGGGGGGGGGAGTGTTCTACAATTCAGATAGCTAAAATGAGACATTTCAGTTGGAAGCAGTGTTAAGGGTGAACCTGGATAAAAATTATATAATGTCTTGTCACAGCTAAGAAATGTTTATGAATGGCTCTAAATATGGTGCACTCTGTTACTTCTACAACAGCCATTTTGTCAGTCTCTATATTTTGATGGAAGATTACCATTACGGTCACTGTCATAATTAATGTTAGGATACAGTTCAACCAACTTAAAATTCAACAGCAGTAACTAGGAAAACTTGCATGTCCTCTCTACTGAGCCAGCAGAACCTAAACACATGGAAACAGTATTTAACCCATAAGTATATGCAGAAAACATCACCTTTAAACACCAAAACCTGAGGGCAGAGGGCAATTTTTTTTGTAAGCAATTCTTTTAGGTATGCTAAAATATTGTGCGCATGCATCTTCATGTTATCCTGCATTACATTGGCCATGGGAGTTGCTTGTAAAGAAATTGAAGATACTCTGTTTTCTAGAAGTGCTGCATGTTAGCAAACTACTGCTATTACTCAAGGAAATAAAACAATCTTCAGCAAAGAAAGGTGCAGCCAAGTCACCCAGAAAACCCCTGAGAAAGTGAGTACACTCACAATATTTTTCCTATTGTTCCTGGTTTTTTGCTTTATTATGGCCTAGCTGTTCAAACTTCAAGTAGTTTTGGTATAAGATCTAAGAGAGTATCCATCTCTATCAGGTTTTCATTTGCTTTTTGTTGTTATTTAAGTCTTTATCTTAATCCAATTCAAAAAATTCCAGGCAATCCTCATACATTTTTTTCTCATGTTTTACTGTTCCTTTATGGTCTCTTCCTCAGCTCAGGACTTACCAACAACAGGGAATAGCATAAACCCACATAGATTGAAATTTTATGCTTTTATGAACTGTTGGTCTTGGGTAAAATTTTCTAGTATGATCTAGTAAAGCTTCCGCCAAAGTAGTTCAGAGTCTGCCAGAAACTAACCTGTTCAAAAAGTTTATGCTGCACACATTCCTTATTCGCTGTAATGAAATATTCTGGTCCCTTTATGGCATTTTTTTCTGTTTGCACAGTCATTAATGAACCTCACTAGACACTTGATCCATTTTCCATATGACCCATTTGCTCATCTGTTTCTACAACTGCAGAAACAGGGGTCAGGGCTATAATATGCTTTAACAGGAAGTCTCAAACATCTCAGTCCGAAACATTCACAAAGTTACACCCAGAATTTTTAATTCAATGCAGTCTTACAAAAGTGGAAACAAATAGAGCAGTGCAATGAGTTTTATTAAAAGACTGGATTTCTTCAGGCGAAGTTCTAAACTGAAACCAAAGCTTTAATCAACACTTAATTACATAAGTTAATGCACCACAGAAGTTAAATTCAGCTGTCCAATTAAGAGAAAGTATAAGTAAACATGGATTCGATTCTAGGAAGAAAAACATCACAGGGAGGCCATCACTCAATTCAATAGCCTTCCAGACCCCATACAAATGAAAATATTTTGCCAGGATTGTTTTGCTTTCTGGTATCATAACTAAGCTTTGAGTTTCAACATGGTTACCTGCAACTATCGCACTTTTGGGGGTATAACCTTTGGAGGATAGATAATTTATAAAAGGACATATTACCAACCCAAGATGGTAAGTCTTAATGAAATGGAGTAGATAAGCCCATAGGATATCAGCTCAACATGAAATGCTGAAGTGTTCTTGTAGAAGAGGTTTTGAGTTACAGGAGTTGTTAAACACAGAGAACACACCCTGAAAAGACATTTCCTGTCACTGAGTAGATTAACAAACTGCTTGGTGGATTTTATACATTGCTTTCAAGAGAGCAGAAAGTATATGGTCCAGAAATAGTTTAATACATGTTTTGCTTTATGAAATACTTGTCAAGAAGAAAAAAAAAATGTGAATTTTCAGAGAAGTGTAAGATATGCAAGGTATTCCAAATACAAACTCAATATTCATTAAAATTCAGATAAGTTCTGAGAGAGTCTTTCCAGAAGTTGTCAGTTCATCTTTACTACAGAGACTGACAGCAGCAAATATTCCTTGGAGCTCTTCAACATTTATAGTATCTCTGAAAACTGTTTCTTCTACATGTACTGAGTAGAGAGTAAAAAATGTTAAATTCTAACATAATTTTAAGTTTTAAGGCATCTTCCAAGCTTTGAGTTTTAATTGTCATTCTTGACTTCGATACTAGGTCTTCTTGGAAAAAGGTTGGGGGGGAGGAGTGGGGCAGGGAGCGGAGAGAGAGATCAGCACCCTAAAGGGGAAAAGGAAGTCTCCTCAAAAAGAGAATGTTTTCAAAGTTCAAAAATAGTTTCTCAGGGTAATAATTTTTAGTGTCCTTTGCTAGCAAGGCTGACATAAACCTACTGAAGGAACAGGAAAGCGTCACTCCTTCCCCAGGCTATGGAAATAACGCAAACTCCAGTAAGTGTTCTGACAAAGCTGAAGGAAACAGACCTGTACTTGGCCACACGTTATGCCTTTGACACATATCAAAGGAGATAAGAATTATCCTAAAATGAGAAACTTGCTGCAACTGTGAAGCCAAACTTATGCGCAGCACAGCTCCTTTTGGGAATCTCTGTGAAGAGAGTAAGCAAAAAAGAAAGGACTTCTGGAGACGACACCTTTTTTCCATCCCAGGTATTTCTTTGAAAGGCATAGTGTATGATTTCATCTCTTAAATTTATAAGAATAAGAGAGAAAGTGGGATATCATTCCTCAAAGGTTTCCCTGAACTTCTCAGTTTGGTAAAGACAGATTTTTAATTCCCCTCCAACCCCATTCTAAGGAAATCACTTGAGTATTTCTTCTGTGCAAGACAGCATCTAAAGAAGTTGGAAGTCAACTTACAGGATATCTTACAGTAATTCATCCATAGCAGACTCTTGTATAATTACTAGAGAAAGAGCAATACAGTGGCATATTTGAGGTAGGAAACTACAGCAGAGCATCAACTTATTAACTTTCTAACAATGAATTTCCATCTTAGCTTGTTACACAGTTGCGGGGGGGAATCTATTATTATGGTAACCATCTTGATTAGGACCATAGCATAACTGGAGTTGGAAGGGAGCTCAGGAAGTCTTTAAATCCAACCTCCTGCTCAGATCAGAGTGAGCCATGAGATCAGATCAGGTTGCTTAGGCTTGATCCAGTCAGGTCTCAAAACCTTCCAAGGCTGGAGGCTGCTCTGAGCAACTGCTCCACTGTCCCTAAGGGAAAGAAAACATCTTTCCTCATGTCCATTCTGAACTGCTTTATTTCAGCTTCTGCCTATTGGTGCTCATCCTCCCATCATGTACCACTATGAAAAGCTTGGATCCAAACAATTGTAGCTGTATTTTACAAGTGCACTTCCTACTTTCTAAGTCATAAACAAGGACAACCCACCAAATAACAATACTCAGCACTTTAAAAACAAAGCCATATTTTTAGAACGATTTTTGAAATCATCTGTTTGTCTCATAGAAGACCAGAGATACATCTGCTCTGAAAAAGCCAGCCTCCTTTCCAGGGTATGGAGGCAGCATGCATAAAGCATAATTCTGAAATATTTACAAAGATTATAGCTATATAGGCTAGGGAGAATGAATGATTAATGGTAGAAAACAGCATTACCAATTAGAAAAATCAGGGTAAAAGTGGCAAAAGTCCCTTTTAGGCCACATTAAAACTTTCTGTGCAGCCTGTTTCACCACAAGTCTAGCTTTTTATTTGCTTCCTCCATCTCTAGCTGACACTAGCTCAAACCTCTCAAGCGATATTTTTTTTTAGTCGGGTGAATTATTTGGTGTATTGCTTCCATATCACACAGTTAGGCAGCAAGATACCAGGCTGCTGATTTCTGCCAAGGCACTGCAGGTGCTGCAGCCTCCCCAGGGCCCAGGAGTGATGGCAGTTCCCTGAGGCAGGACACGGCCTGGCAGCCAGGGCCTGTCCCACCACCGCAGCTGCAAACAGGGTGACAGGGGAAGATGGGGTCTGCCCCAGCCCCGGGATTTGGCACCTCCCTGAGGAAGGGGACAGGCCAAGATGTCGGCCCGCAGGTGGGCCTGGCCTGGTTGCTCCAGGGCCACGGGCAGGCTCAGGAGAAGGCCTGGGGAGGTCGGGCAAGGACAGCGGGGACCATTAGTGCCCACAGGGCCCTGACTGTTTTCCCCACATCACTTTGACATGTTACAATTCACAGTTAGTAGAAGTAATTTTAATTTTTCACTCTTAGCCTCTTGTTTTTCCTTCAAACTGTTGCTAGTGCAGAAACCAGTTAGTCACAATAATCTGGCCGCACTTGAAATCATAGAATCATTTAGGTTGTAAAAGGCCCTTAAGATCATGGAGTCCAACCATCAACCTGACACTGCCAAGTGCACCCCTAAACCATGTCCCTAAACGCTACATCTGCCTGTTTTTTAAATACCTCCAGGCATAGTGACTCCACCACTTCCTTGGGCAGCTTGTTCCAGTGCTTGACAAGGCTTTCAGTAAAGAAATGTTTCCTAATATTTAATCTTAACCTCCCCTGGCGTAACTTGAAGCTGTTTCCTCTCGTCCTCTCACCTGTCACTTGGGAGAAGAGACCCACACCCACCTCGCTACAACCTCCTTTCAGGGAACTGTAGAGAGCGATGAGGTCTCCCCTCCGCTGCCTTCTCTCCAGGCTGAACAACCCCAGCTCCCTCAGCCGCTCCTCATAGGACTTGCTCTCTACACCCTTCACCATCTTGCAATATTAGTTACCCCTATGGCTGAATCAAGTCACTGAATCTGTTCTATTTTGTTTTCTTAAAGAAACCTGCCATGCCTTCCTCTTGTGGTCAGCTCCCATAAAGTAGCACAGAGCATGCAAGAGAATACAGAGAAACTTCAGAGGTGCTCAAAGCCACAGAAGAGCAGGAAAGATGTAGGCAATATGAAGACAACCAAAAAAAAAATCTTCATGCTGGTCAGGAGCAGCCAAAGAAAATGAACGATTCCCCGTCCTCTTGGCACCAATCATTTGGAGAATATGCAGGCTCTAGTCCCTTTGGACCCTGAATGCACATTGTTTCCAGAGATATCCCTGAAGCTCCTACAGGAATAGAGCGAGGGGACGGGCATATGCTGCAAAGATGAACAAGACTTTCATCAGAAAACTGGCAAAGAAGAGTTCCAGGGAAGTCTGTATAATTCTGTTTGGTAACTGTCTGTACTCACTTTCAGTAATAATAAAAAAAAATACAAAGAGAAAAAATAGAGAGAAAAGAGAGAAAAGAGAGGGAGAAAGCAAGCTATGTGAGGCAGGATTTATTCTACAAATCATGAGCACATGTTGATTGCTTAACCTCGCCACAGCCACCAGTTAGACAGGTGTAGAAATTTCTGAGGCACCAGATCTTGTTTAGGTGCAAATTAAGAGCATCAATGCAGGAATTCCTAGGTGAAGTGCCATCACCTAAGTTACATCAGGAAATCAAATTGAGCCACAATATCACATTTAGGCCCTACAAAAATCCAGCTATGTTTAGTTATTATTGATCAATAACATTCATTGTATATCAGTGACTTTAAAACTTGCTTGTCTTTGCTAAAAGATATGGCATAGTTTGAGACCAATACACTGATACAGTACACAAGCCTCCAAATAAAACACAAGGTAAGCCTGTCTGATTGAAGAAAATATACTGTCATCTAGTAAAATATGTGCCCTTAAATAATTGTGTGGTATAAACCCAGGCTCACCAGCGAGTATTCAAAACTGATTCTCTCTCTGATCAAATTATGGAGCTTTTCAATAATGATTTTATGAACTCCATTACATTAAATGCCACCGTGCCTTTATCAACAAGAAAAATGGTACTGCAGTGCCAAGTGTTGGAGCACCACGTACAAAATTTATCAGCTACCACTTCTGAATGAAAAGTGCACTACTAGTGTTTATGCTTTTCTAAATACAGAAATAAATTGCGGTTACTGGTTTGTAAGTAGATAATGAAAAGATTGACTTTAGGCATCAGGGAGGCACTCAGGACTCTTCATCTCATGTCCCTGAGGGTACAATACAGCGCAGGGCTGTTCCTAACATGGGTTAATACCCTGAGGCTAAGAACACCAGTTACCCAACATAACACCTTACTACACCTGGCAGTAGCCTTTTCAAGTAGCCTGGGCCAAATCCTCAGCCATGTCTTTGACCACAGATGTGGCCTGAGTAGGAACAGACATCCCGACGTCCAACACTGCTAGTAGGCAATAAAACAGATTTAACCACCACACACGAATTCATCAAAAGCCTCGATATAAATGAAAGCTCATACACTCAGCTCAGATCAAACCTACTTTTAAAATAAGACACAAATATGCCTGAATCTTTTAACCAAACTACTGCATCCATTTAAGCATGTGTAAAACAGAAGCAATGATAATGATCTACTTGTAAGATAAGCTACGACTGCAGAACATTTCAACATCCTTTGATATTGCTATACTATAACAAGATTATATCATTTCTTTTGTCAGCCTGGTATACCTGAAGCCCTCTAAAAATTATGTACAGCTCTGACAAATGACATAAGCAGGCTAAAATCAGCCAAAGGACAAAAGCGGAGATCTGGAAGCGCTTAAAGGCGAAGAGCTGAATAAAAGATTTTTGGCTGCAAAGACTGTTTGACATCGAGCCTAAAAGTGAGAGTTGACAGTATTGCCCCTATTGGCAAAATGAGCTCAGGATTTCATCTCAGAGCACACTGACAAAACTGCTCAAGATGGCAGAAAAGAATTTAAGCAGCTGATTTTGGAAGCACAACTTCTAGCATCGAACTTTTCAAGCAGATTTTGATGGTGTGAATAGGGCATCCAGAATTATGACAACTTCAACTACACTGAACAGATTCTTGACTAGAATCCAAAAAAAAAGTTCTTAAGGAGATATGGGCTACAGTTCTGGCATCTTCCATTTAAGGGATCTGAACTTCATGTTAAGATCATTGAGATTTTATGCTGTCCCAAAATTTTCTCAAGTAGACCTATATAAATAACTGTTTTTTCCAGCGATGTGCCAAACAGAACAGTAACAACAAATTCACTCAAAATTTAATATTTTACTCTAAAACACCTTTTTTTAAAAAAAAAATCTTCAGTTTCAGCCCATTTCAAAAAGCAAACAACAATTTAAACCAAAAAAAAAAAAAAAAAGCCATTGCAAAGCTTTGTTTGCAAAGATAACTGTTCAGTTTTAAAACTATTTCCTGAATTAGGTAGTAAATAAAAGGTTTGGTCTATTTTTCCCCCTCAGCAAATAATCTACACAGTAGAAAGTAAACAGACAAGGTCCTTGGGAGTATCTGTGTCTGCATCAAAGCTGGAACATGTTATGTTTGTCTACAGCTTACCACTTTAGCCACCACTGGATGGTTAAAACTTCATGCTATGCGTTCTTTCCTTGTTATTATTCCAACAGAAGGAATTTTAATGTATATATGAACATCTGCCAGCTTGAGATCGTAACATCTGTTTTTTCATGAAGACAGACTAATAGGGAGACCTCAGCCAACATTTTGCCAAAACAGGATTTTTCATCTCAAACAAACATACACCCACCAGATTTCTGGGGAGATGGGGGGGAGCGGGGGGGGAGCAGGGGGAAAGCCGCCTGGAGAAGCCGCTTCTTTACTCTTTTTTTTTTTTTTAAAAAAAAAAAATACTTTTCCCCTCCCTCTCTTTTCTCTGATGCCCCATTCCAGAAAAGCAGCAGCTAAAAAATTCATCTTCTACATTATTTGATTCCCATTTCAACTTAGTAGAACTAATCCCTGTGTGATCGTTTGTACGTGATAGCTTTTACATATAATTATAAGTAAGAACCACCCCTACTCCACAACAGTAGTATTGTTTTGGACATGGTGGGGGGGGCCACAAAGGCTGGCCAGGCCACCACAGTGTCACCTTCAGTCTGCTCTGAAATGCTGCTTTGGGCTGGGCATCCTGAGCCACACAACTATATTTTGTCATCATAAGGAAAAGGACAAAACACTACATAATCTTGCCCTCTTCTGTGGTACAGAAATATTTACTTTCCTCTTCTCCCCCAAGTCTTAAATCCCTCTGATGAGGTACAACTGAAGCAGCTGCTTCCTCCGTGTCACCCTGCAGAGGTGACTGGATGCCTGGGGACACGATGGGATGCAGACTATTTTGAGGGCATGGACTCCCATTTGGCCAAAAATAGCTGCAACCAGGTTTTAAATATAACCAAGAAAATAAATGGTAACATCATCTCTCAACACCTGTTAGGATTTTTTAAATCCTAAATAAAAGACATACCATACCTCAAATCTCAGGGCTATTTAATTCTAAAAGTAGTTGAAATAAAATTACTTTTATTGTCATCTGTTTTACTGTTTATCAAGTTAAAGATGCTTCTTACAGGTATTGCAAGTAATTGATTAATGTCTTCAAAGAGCCCCAGAGATGGTACAGGCACCTGTTTTTGAGAGAGAATGTGCAATACCTTATTCTTACACAGTACTTTCTATCTTAGGGTGTAAAAATGCTTTAACTTGTTACATCTCTGCCAAGCAATATTACCTCAGTTCTAAATGTAAATTGAGGAACAAAGCACCGAAATTATTTGGGCAAAGGCATGCATAGTAATTCAGTAGGAGAGTTTGGAGTCATGGTTCCCAGGTATCCCATGACAATACTTCTCTTACAAACCCAATTTAGTTTTTATTTGGAAAAACAGATATCAATAGGACATTTTCATTGAGGAACAGCAGACAATAAATTTTCTACATGCTGCTTAAACACTCACAGCATCAGTTACACCATAATACCATATTTCTTGTTTATTAAGGCATAGAAGCATGTAAAGTAATAAAAGGCATAAAACCATTATTGAAAAGCTCCATAATTTGACCACAAAGAGAAAAATAGTTGTGACTGCCTTAAAAACTCAGCTTATACTTTGGCAGTAGTGACACTTAAAATTTTTGGTACTGGATCCTTGATACCAACCATATTGTTACCAGATAATCTTGAAGCTACATCAAGAGTGGGTTTAAGACAAGTTAACAAATGCCTAAAATGGACTGTGAGATGGAGATTTCCTGGTCCTGAATATAATGTTAACTTATGCAAGCCTTTTGTTTATTTATTTAAAGGGAGGAAAAAGGACACAGAAATATCTTTTCATTATAGTTTTGCACACTTTCCAGAAATATCTTTTCATTATAGTTTTGCACACTTTCCTTTTCTACAGCCTAAGGCTTTCGTAACTAAAAATGGTTACCTCACAACTGGGACCAGAGGAGCTGGCACTTGACGACAGACATTCAGAATTTCAGCTTCTCCAGAGTTTTGAGAGACAGCTACTGACCTCTCTAGAGATATTTGAAATCTACCTTCCCTTTTTAAAACATGGCCTATCCCTTTGTAACCTTCAAATCCATCACAAGAAGCAACTGCCTTTCTTGGAGGCAAGGCATGAACCACTATCAAGAACTTGAAAGCTAATGCTAAATCACCAAGTGCAAAGGGCCCATCTTGCTTTGTTACGATATACTGATCCCACAGTTAAGGAGCAGCCCGAAGCCTACCCCTTCCAGCACCGCTTACAGAGTAGGAGCAAGACAAAGTAGGGGTGTATCTTCCTGCCTGACAGCTGGAGACAGAAAGTAGAGGAAAGACCTGATAATGAGGTAAAGACTGTTGGCTGGAATAGTTCAAAAGAACTGACATGGACCAATTCCAGATACACATTGTGCTTAAAACACACTGTTGAAAATCATACAATCTTTTTAAATTTTCTCACACTGAGAATTGAGAACTGCAATAAACATACATGCAGGGCTCTGTGCATTAGCTACCCAGAGGCTGACCTTAGTTAATAGAGACTTGGTGCAGGCATTCAAAACCCAATAGAGAATGCAGCATTTGAAAAATCTGGAGAACACTATGGCAGAAATAAATGGCCATCTTGGAAGATAATTAACTATTAGAGGTAGGGCATGGCAACAAAATCACCCTGGAAAATATAGTCATCTGCACTGACCAAGATATTTGCAAATGAGAAAATTTTCTGTAGGCATTTAAACAAAGGCCCAAGTGAACTGGTAGACTACTAAATCATATTGATTAAATAGAGTACAAGTAAATTTCCTAAAATATGTCCTTCTGTCTTAGTTGTACCAACTATGAATTGAGCTTGACCCTAAAGTATTTCAGGATTCTTGCCCTTAGCTCTTGTCCTAAGGATGGCACATGAGATTGTGTCATTCCCTAGGGGTTTAGTTTGCCAGAATGGTGAGGACAGATTACTTCAATTAAAACAAACAACCATACCAAGTGAAACCACCCACACAAAACCAAACCAAAACACCAACTCTCCCCAACATCCACACAAAAAAACCTCATAACCACACACACAAAGAGCCCTGCACCATAACAAAAAAAAAAAAAACAACCAACCAAAAAAAAACCCACCACCACCACATACACACAAAAACACCACACCACACCCACACACAAGAAAACCACCACACAGACACAAAAAAAAAAAAAAAAAAAAAAAAAAAAAAGAAAAAAAAGAAACCTCACACCACACACGGTTCAGAAATAAAATGGCATATAACATGGGCAAGAGAAGCAGTAGGAAAAGCTTTTCATTGTCATTAAGAGTGGAATTTTGTTTAGAATTTCTAGGGTGAGAGAGGAAGCCTCCCAGTTACTTAGAAGCTACAGTGAACAGTTTTGATGGGTTATCAACAGATGGTGAAGATGTCACAGTACCTTAATTCTCTTGTTGGTCCCTCCAAGCCCCTGCTATTCCTAGGTTTAGGTGCACTGGCACGTCAACATGTTACATTAAGATCTCAAGTCCAGTACAACTAATACAATATGTCCCCATACGATATGTCTCAATCAGCTAACCGCTTTCTTTTACAAACTAGAAAGGAAAATCCCAGATATCTTCAGCACTACAGAAGCTCAGACACATAACTCTAATATACAAGACAGATTTCTATAACAAATATATTTTTCTACAGATAAAAATATGCATTTTGCATTTACTACAAAATGCCAAACCTATTTAACATACAAACAAAATTAATTCCTGATTTTTATAATTAAACTTCCATTTTCAGGTTACAGCAGGCATGTAGCAAATAGATCCTTGAATGGAGAGATCTAGGGTTTGCTGCTGACTGTCACTCATTCATCAGTCAAAGGTCTAAAGAGCTATGACAGTTTTGCCCATTTCACTCCACAGAAGATACCCATCTTTTCTCACAACATACATGTGTGTATATTATACACACACATATACATGATGTTCATATATTAACCCTTAATTCAAAGTTCCGTTTCCGTGGAAACGGCAGCAAGCAGCAAAGTCCTGTTAATTTCTTCATGAGCATGAAATGGATGAGCATCTGCTAGAAACACAGATTTAAAAGAATTATAATTTGAATGCAAATGCTTTTCTTAACTTCAGATTTTTTATTACTCCTTTCAAGAAACATCTATAGAAAAATCCAACTGAATTGCTGGGTTCAACTAAAATTCATGCAAGCACACTAACTGAGGAATAAGAGTCTGAAGACAACAATGTGTTAGTCAAGAACTCCTTTATCAAAAATTATTTTGTGCAGATCTACAATGAGGAAAAGCTGTTTGGTAAGAAGAATCTGAGAACCTCGGCTTCCAAGCATGTATTGTTGCACTGGTTGCGTTTAGTATACCTGTAGGATTGCTGCCAGAATCAGAATTTAGAGCAAAATGTGTCTCAACCAAAAGTGTAAACCAAAAATACTTTGATAAATACTTAAATACTTTCCACATCAAAAGGACCTTCACACATCTGTTTTTCTCAGTAGGGACCAACCAAACACACTCTTAAATGCTTTGCCAAATTACTGGTCTGAGTCAATAATTATAAATATTCAGTGAAGAGAAATGATGATATTTTCCAAAAATAATACTTAAAAAAATGGAGTGACAACATACCCATACTGAATGTTTCATCCTTCAAACACTTCTCCTACTTCTTCATCAGAATCGCCAGCAACCTGAAGACCTAGCAAGAGTTTTGTGAGGAAAATAGTAGGAATACTTGGGATTTATAGAACTCTCCCAAGGTCCATACATCCCTGTCTGCAAGAGCATTATAATTTTATACGCTCCATAATCTAACCTTCAAAATTTTAGTTTGCTTTATCTAGCCGTAGCTTCAAGAATTGTTCAAAGGCAAGGTGTTCGGCAGAAAGAGCTCACCTAGCATGTGCACTGAACTTATTAGCACACAGAAAACTATTTTTAAGACAGGAAAAGAGAAGGTGGTGAGACACTGGAACAGGCTACCCAGGGAAGTTGTGGGGCCTTGAGCAGCCTGGTCTAGTGGGAGCTGTCCCTGCCCACGGCAGGGGGGTTGGACCTAGATGATCTTTAAGGTCCCTTCCAACCCAAATATTCTATCATTCTATGATAAGTGAAAAATTTATTTATGTGAAAACTAATTCATGCAGATATAAAATGTAGACAGACCTACAAAAAGCACGTAGTTGAAAAAATATTATTTTATTACCTTATAGCATGTTTCTGCCAGATAACAAGCTTAAAGTAATAACAGCGTTAGCGAAGGTGTATGTCTGTAGCCCTTAAAACTGTGCATGTGTGAACTGCAGACTTTGAATATTTGCACACTTTTTTGGATACGAAAGGGTGATATGTGGGCTTTGATCTTTTAATAACTTTTCTTAAGAGGGTTTAACAGTATGAATTAATCGGTCTTCTGAAATGCATTAATTAATTCCACTTTGGAAATTATTGTTATATAACCATATTACATAAGCTAGGGCATCTAAACTTTACATTCATCCGGTAACTTCTGTGAAAATCAAGAGAGCCGCTCTGCATTACAACAAGGAACAGAAAGCACTGCACCATATGATCGGACACTTAACAAGTGGAACGCTCAAATCGCATTACTGTAAAAGTAACAATTTAGGGGGACGCCCTCAAAAATTTAGTGGGAATAATTAAAGGAATCTGAAATATGACTCTTTTTTTCATTTTCTTTGAACTAAGTGAGTTACCACAATATCCTTTGTATTTTTCAGACAGTATTAATTTTCAGGACTGTGAGGGGGAAGGCCTGGAGGGCAAACTTGAAAAAGATTAGTCTAATTCAAGCCCTATATACAGAAGAGAGAGTTTTATCTGTCAATTTGAAAGAGAACTTTAAAGACGCTGTGATATGGAGCAGAATTATCACCACTATTAATTGCACAGGCATATTAAAAAGACCCTGGAAAGTGACCTCCTCTAATACAGAGAATGCATGTAGAAAAATATGTCTTAATCTTCTTTTCTGCACTGAGATAAATGTCAAGTGTATCTATCACCTCAATTAACCATAGGAAAAAAGCTGTCAAAATCTAATTCTTTTTTTGACAAGGCGTTTATTCTGAAACCAGCAGAGGGAGAAACAGGCACTTGTATTAGAAAGAGATGAGTGTCAAAGGGTTCTGAAACACATGGTGAGTTTTCCATGTGCGAAATGCTGATTAGAACCATGGTAAATCAGTGCTAGTGTGTTCTGGGTTTGTTGCCTGAGCTACAGTAAAACTGAGGGCTTTGTGGCACGGTTTACTTCGGCATTGAGGTTACATTAACAAAAGAACGTTTTTCAGCCACAGTACCATGCAAAATGCGGAAGAACTGGTGAAATGAAAGAACCTTAACTTCAGGAACATTAAAGACTATTTTACAGAATATTGTAAAACATATTTATTGTGATAGTTTATTTACTCTCTGATTTTTTCCTTTAAATAGAATTGAAGCCTTTTTGTTCCTTTCCCTGTTACATCAACGTGATCTCATCAGGGTATTAGGACGGATTCACCCTTCATCGGCTTGATTCACTCACACACAGAAGTTTTCCTATGCTACTTTTGCTTTTTGCAGAAGAGCAAGAAAAGGCAAAGCGGAAAAACAATAATTACACTTTTTCATAACTAGGCTTGGAAAGCGAAATGACTGGCCTACCAATAAAATCTTCACATTAAGGGAAGCTTGAAAGAATTCTGCCAACTAAGTGGTACAACCAAACATTGCTTCAGTTAAAAACCATGCAGAAGAGGAAAACTGCCTGTCTAAAACAACGCATTTTGAAAGAGCAGCTCGGAACTATGAGACGTAAAAATCATCCAGCTACCTTTGTTAATTTTCAAGATCTGATGCATGCCTATGTGCACATGTGTGTGTTCACTCAGGTTTTTCAGACTCCTGCATAAAATGGAAGCATTTGAAACCTTTTTTTAAAAAAATGACAATATAAATTTTCATGCAAAGTATTAACTTTGGGGGGGGGGGAGAACAACTAAGAATTGAGCGTGAAATGCAATGAAAATCTAGGCTTTTTCAGCCTCCAGAGAGAAACCATTTCATATCTCTCAAGACGAGATGAGCCTGAGAGCAGTAGCTGCCACTGCAGTAGACTACCATAATGTTCTTTGCCACCATCCTTTTTCCAGAAAAAAAAAAAAAAAAAAAAAAAAACACACACACAACAATGCCCAGAAAAGCTGTATATATGCACTGAAAATGTACGTGACCTATGGTGTTTATTAGAAGATAGAGGTGCATTCAGGATTAAAATGATTGCATCTGACAAAAAGGACAGGCTTCCCTAGGGAAAGCCCTGGGATGGCTTGTTGGCTGTAGCACAACTGAAAGACAAGATCAGTCCTCCACTTGGTTACGTTGTCAGATGCATTTGAATTCAGTGGCGCTCTGTCCTATTGTGTCACAACTGGCTCCCCGTTTCCTAAGAGTAACGCAAATAACAGATCTTAAAAGCTTAATAATACAAAGAGAAGTCCTCAGGCAAGTGCCTGCTCCACTCTATTTTTTTGCTGCTGTTCCAAACATTACTCCAAAATTAAAAATTGGCCAAGTCCGAGTCACATCAGGTATGTTCCTCTTACAGGACTTCTGTTAATATGAGCAATGTGGAAGGCATGCAGCCCCGCCAGCCACAATGAAAGCATGCACACATCTGTTAATATAAAATTGTTCAAAACAAGAAAATAAAAGGTATCACCAATATTTCTGAAAATATAGATTATGGAACTTAAATTATTTCCAGAAAGTACAATAAAGCAACAACCACTGAGCAAATATTAATTATGGCCTGGAGAATTCAGGTGATATGCAGGCTTGGAGAACTGAGAAATTTTCTGTTTGCTCTTTTCTAAACTCATCCAAAGGAATTTGAATAGAAAAGTCTTGGTATTCTGGGTAAATTATATGAAAAAGTACAAGGCAATCATGCATGTATAAAAATGTGATTAACTTTTTATAATCATTGAACACAACATCCTCTCCCATTCATAAGCTAAAAACAATCTGGAGCACTCAGTTAAAACTGGTAACAGCAGAGAAAGGATTCACTTTCCCATTTCCCACATACTGTTATCAGCTATCCAAAGAAGGAGAAAAACAAAAATAAACCAACAAGAAACCCACAAAAACAAAACCAATCAAACAAAAAACCCAAAGAAACAAAAAACCACACAACACACACCAAAACAAAACACGGAAACACCCAATAAAACAAACCACAAAAGCAAGAATCTGGAAGCCTTTTTTAAATCTAAGAAAGAAAAGCGGTACCCAATGAAGCTTTACTCCAATGACGATAATACATTCTAAATTAGACATAAAAACTCTTTCTTCCTTCTCTCAACTACCAGGCAGAACGGGCACATGCTCTTCTCAACTGGCAATCAGACCTGCCAGCTGTTCTTGGGGGCTTCTAGCCATTGTCAGGGTGGGATTTCCAGCCTAAGCCCAGCTGGGCTCCAGCTCTCCAGTGCTGCCCTCACGTGCCTCAGGAGGCCCAACTTACAGCACTAACACACGGCAGAGGCACAAAGCGCCCGCTGAGCCTCAGCGGCAGTTTATGTCTATGGTTTTAAACTTGCAGCAAAGGTGAGATAGTTGAAATTTGCTTCTGATTTCAGGCTAACCTTACTGTAAGCACATTGGTGTGTCTCGTCAGGTCAGAACATGCGCTAAGGGAGCTACCTTGGCTCACCTAATGCACAACAACTTCTGACACACAGTGTTTGTGTGGATGTCAGATAGGACAGGGGGTGTCTGCTCCTTGAAGGACAACAGAAAGCGCGGGATGTATTTTAGTGGTTTTAAATAGGAAGCCATAGAGATATTTAACAGGAACATGGCTAGTAGTGATACAGCACAAATTTCTGCTGTGAGAGAAGAGGAATGAAAGATACAGCAGTCCATTCCCACCAGGAGCTCACCTTTGGCATATGACAATTTCCTCCACACTACACAGGCCACGCGTGGCTTTGCAAAGCGGCACATGATAGTAAAGACACAAGGGTGGTACGTACAGAGATCCCAGAAACCTGCAGATCCCAGGAATCAGAGGCAGCACTAACCAGAATCCCACAAGGGCAGCTTGCATCTGGTCAGTTTGTTCTGGACCAGTAGCTGCTGCTGTTCTTCGGTTCTGGTGCAGGTACTGAGAAATCATCAAAATAACGGCTCAAAATCTCATCCAGTCAGAAGAAAATACCACCATGAACCAGCCAGACTCCTGATCCTGTTTGATTCCCAGTACTGTATTTTTCTTTGCCCTTTTTCTTCCCCCTTTTCCTGGATCTACAATTGTACTTAAAAAGAGTCTTATTAAACAAGTTTCCATTACCAAATGAAGGCACGTACTTGCCTTTACTCATCGTTTATAATATCACAGATCATCATGTAGCAGCTCTACTGATGCTGCCACTCATTTCGCAGGTAGCAAGGAGCGGAGGGTTAAGCCACTGTTCCTGTGTCCCTGCCCGAGCCACGGTACTTATCTGGAAGGCAACCAAGCAGCTTGTCTTCAGCTCTAGTTTCTCACGCACTCGATCACACAATTTTACTGAAGCTGATACTTCTTCCTGACACAGGCTTTACCTGCCTCCCTAGTGCCAGTCTCCGACCAGGAGCAGAGCAAAACCTTTGTATTCTGTCTCTCTTGAGGCACCAGATGCATTAACAGCACTTCATTTACATCCTCTATAATATGAATAAGAAATTTAAATGGATGTTTCTTTAAAAGTTACACTGCTTATTACTACATAAAAACTGAAGTGCTGTGCTTGCTAAAACCCACATAATAGTGTGAATAGTTGCACCATAACAACAAATTGATGTGTTCTAACTTATTTCAAGCTCTTTTAAACATAGTTTCATAAAGGTCCCTTCTATGAACATCCTGAAGATTTCCTCTTGTTAAAAAAAGAGTCCATTTTTAAAGAGGATTTCGTAAGGTAATGGTGTTTGCACCTCTCTCACACCTCCTCCATCCTGGGAAAGAGATAATATTTGAGATTTTAAGAAGAGTATTCATAGGACTTAATGAGTTAAGGGAGCTGGAACGGATATGAAGGCACTCTAAGGGAATTCTTTGTGGAAGAGATTATAAAAAAAGTAGTGTATTTGCTTTTATCACTACCATAAACGCTTGCTCAAAACACTTGGGTACTTCATACTATTAAAAAGGAGGAGAACAAGGTACCCTAACTGCAAGGGACAGCACAGCCCATTCCACCACGCTCATTTCCGTAGCCTGGCTCACACTCTGCCATCAAAATACTCTGGTGACAGTTCACTGTGGAAAAGCTTGAATACTACAATGAACAATTCTCTTTTAATGAAAGATAGTTGATCTGCCGCCAGCACACTTCTGTCGTAGCCTATGATTAATATAATACAGAAATAAAAGGATAAGGTTTAACTGGACCTTTCGGCTCAAATACCTCTAAGCAGTTTCTATTTACAACCAGTCAACATTAGACAATGATTTTCTTTCGCTTGAGCCAAAACAAAACAACACAACAGAAATCTGAAACATGCAGTGTTTGCCTTCCCCATTTGTGTTTTTTCTGTGCTGAATGGGAAGATTTGAGAGGGTGAAAGAGATACAATCAGGATTAGCAAACCAGTAAAATCTTACAGTGAACATGAAGATTTGTATAAATATTTGTTTGCGGGAATTGAGAAGAGCAGATGCACAGTCGAATAACCCAGAGGACGTGTGTACGCTTGCTTTTAAAAGAAAACATTTCCATCCCGTTCTAAAAAATAATTAGACAAAGAGAACGCTTCCACCAGCTGGACAGCTCCAAATTCCTTCAACAGTCCGGATTTGTTAGCAAAAATTAACTACCAAGGAAAATATCTTTGTGGAAAGAAGCTTCAAAGCATATTCTCATCAATGTATACTTAAAGGTCAGTTTTTCTAAATAGGTGATTCAGCCTGTATTGATAACTACTTATAATACAGCTTTAAAAATAATGATATTGAACACAAAAAGTAGTAGAAAAATCAGGTGAAATTTTACTGGCGTGATTTCAGAAGTCTATACAAACATCAGCTTCTTTTCCCTGAAAGGCTGGGCTCATGTCTAAAGGAGATATGCCCGATTCATGTGTCTGCATCATTCCTTTTTGCCTGTAATATGGTTTTGCATAGCCGTGCCAGTTCCTACTGAGTGTGAGAAGACTCACAGAGTGTGAAATCTTGCAAACTAAATGAGCCATAGGAACAGTTTGCACAAATCTCGTATGATCAGCGTGGTAACCTAGTCACCTAGCATGTTATTTCCATTATTAGTAATAGCAATTATTCAGGCAAATAAATGGCAGAATAAACCCCTTGGTCTCAATGTTTGAGCAGTGCTGGGTCTCAAAAAGGATTATTATGTTTTTCCACGCACAAAGAGCAACTGTATGCTAATGTACCC
>KL279937.1:36105-59013 GCA_000699545.1 Podiceps cristatus | reverse complement strand
TGTCAGGCTCTCGGACAGCTCGCACTAATGCAAGCACGCTCTCTCAAGCAGGCAGGCTACAGAAAATGAGCTAAGGCATCTCGAGTGTAATAGAAATTTGATGGCAGTTGGAAGAGAGTAGCTTGTCAGTCAGGGGAAGCCTCCAGGTTGGTGCACAGTGCTGAGAAGAGGGATTAAGTGAGGGCTTTTTGCCTCTCATCGTTGCCCAAGTAGGGTCCAGCCTTGCTCCTCAGCATGAGGAATCTTGGAGGTACTGCACCACCTTTCCTCAAAAGGCACCAGCACAATCAGGAACTTTCAGTTTATATTTTCTTTGCCTCTGACCCCAGAGAATGTATGCAGCTTTGTTGTGCCATAAAGGAAAATGTGACAATATTCCTCTCTGTCTCTAAATGACGCCCACAAAGAAAACCCCTCAGCAGATAGTCAGTAAAATGCACAGCAAAACAAAGTGAAAGGATTTACCTAGATGAGGAAAAAAAAAAAAAAAAAAAAAAAAAGTTAATAAAGATGTTTTATTTCTGGAGAAACTGCTGTTGAGAAATGAGAAAATACATTTTCACAATTGAGCTGACCTATCCCTTGCCATACATGTTGAAACAGGTTTTAGTTCTACTTCATTTACAGCTACCTTCAAATAGACTGCTGTGTGCAGTTGACGAGCACAAGAAGTCACTTGGGAGTGTTTTCTTTTGGATTATGGGGTGGGGTGAGGGGGGCTTGGGGTTGGATTTTTGGGGGTTTGGGAGTTTCTTTGTTATTTTTTTGGAGTTTCTTTAAGAGCTGTAGTTTAGGATTTTTAAGAAAAATAAAATTATACATGATGCACTGTCAAACTTTTTCTGATAAAATTAGGAGGGGAAGAAGTGAAAACCACAACCCAAGCTCGCACTGAAACATTTGTCTGCCCAAATATAGACATTAATTTGGCTAAGTAAAGATGGCCTGTTTGCAATTGCAATCATATATGACAATGATGAGAGAAGTGGAAGGGGTAGGACAGGGACCCTTTGGCAATCCATCACCATCTGCTCACATTTCATCATAAAAAAAAAAAAATCATCTGTGCGACCAAACCTTGAGGAGACAAGATGAGACCACCTTCAAATTCTTTAGAATGAAGATATAAAACACTGATTAAAATTCATTATGTGTCCTAGTTTTCTTATTTTCAACCCACTAGTATGAGCGAGTTTTGCAGAAACGCTCGACACAAAACCTTTTAACCTGTTACAGATCAAGTGTGAGAAAAAACGTGGGCTTACCCCTGAAGCTGAGAACTCAAGTAGTTATGTACCAGGTGAGAGCAATGGCACTATTTAGAGTGAGATTTATCAAGATATCTTCAAGATTTACTTCTCCAGGGATAGGTATCTAAACAGTAAAAGAAAGCAGGCAGAAAGGAAACAGTAATAAATTTTGGTTCTTCGCTTGCCCAGGAGCAACATCCCTTTGGCACTAAATGTATCCCTTCCATATTTAATTATGGATGCACTATTGCAGACACACCACAGATTAATGATTGGCAAGGAGCCCTTGTGAATCATGCCACGTACAATAGAGTTCTCCTCTTTCTTCCACTCTTAATGCCTTCCTCTAATGTCTGCTCAATTAGGTTTTCCTGTCAATATCCCGAGAAAGTATGATGCATAGACTGAAGGTGATCTTAGTGATGACATCAATATCTTTAATGTAATGAATATGAGCAATGAACTATTCTAAGATGAATGTCAATTTTCTGGAAGTTTCTACTCTTTCATCAAACTTGCTCCTCTCTTTTTGTATGTGTATGATTTGGCTGCCATGATTTTTTTTTTTTCCCTGATTAATGCAGGACCCTCAGCTGGGACAAGGGGGCAGGATTAGGGTTACAGGACTGGTACACGGGGCCTGGCCCAGGAAGGGCCAAGCAGTGAAACAACACGCACGCACAGATCTGAGGGGAAACCCCACAGCTCCATTCAGCCCGGGGAGATATCTCCCTGCTCCCAGCTCTGGCTGCACCCCAGCCAGGTGCTGGGCAAAGACCCACACATACCCCTGGGAAGGGGCTGGAACACCCAGGCCAGGAGTCAGAGCCACGCTGCAGAGCCCACCACCCCAAAACAGCCTCAAAGCCACAGACAGACAGCTACGACATAAGCCCCTTTGCTGGATCATTCGATTTTATTAGATCTCAGGTAGAGCTTCATTATATGTCCTAAATATAGCTCTAATACCAAGATGTTGCCTTGATCCATCTTTTATATCTGGAGATAATCATCAATTGCTTTCACCAACCTTGCAAATGAGCCCTAACATAAAGAAAGAACATTAGAGAGATCAAAGAAAGATCAGACTGTTTGGTGGTAGAGAAGGAAAAAAGACAAATAACAAGCTCCTGAACATTTTTGAAAAAGGCTGAATTTTTCGAACATTGTGAAAATAGTAACAATGCAGTTAGACATTATTCAAGAGAGGTAAAAATTATCCTTCAACAGAAGTTTTTAAATCAAGATTGAACTTTCTCCCTAAAAGAGGGGCTATGCTTCAGTCATCATTCACTGGGCTTGGTGAAAGAAGTTATTACATCCAATTGTATTTTAGGTCAAAATGGATCAAAATAGTTGAAAGCGATCCTTTCCTACTTTCTTATCTATGTCTCCAAAATCTAGCAGCTTTTATTTTGTTCACTTGGAATCAAATTATCAGTAAGCCATTAGCCTTTTCAGAATGGAAAGGCTCAGTTATTTTAATACCTCTTGTCACACACAACAGGGAATACTGAGGATCAAGGGAGAAAGATCACTGCTCACAAAGAAAAACATACATTAAGCAGGTATAATATATACCTCAGAGAAACCCACTGTTATTGGCACCTCATATTCCTATAAGCTCTAAATTTATACCCAGCGTTCAAAGTCTTTTTAGCAATTGGTACCTGAGAAGTCTGCTTACAGCCTTGAGAAATTATATCGAGGTCTCTCAGAGAACAATGGACCATAACTGGATTACCGTGCATCTTACTTGTCTTACACTGTTGTGCCTTTACAAACCAGGACCACTTCATCCTAGGCATTATAGAAACATAAAATCTCCTTTATTTTAGGAGACAGACGCAGATGCTCAGAGATGGGACAACTAACACTGTCCTCTGGTGGCCTGTGCAGAAACTAGCCAGACTCTGGAAATGGTAATTTCTGAGGTCGGACCATGCTTTCCTTTGGGAAGAGCCCACCCATAGCACCTGAGCCCATGGTGTTAACACCTGCCACCTAGGATTGAACTGGGTAAGAAACCCTGAGCCGCAGCTTGTTTTCCTAGGCCCGAGACCAGCCAAGCCACATACTCTTCAGCCTCCATAAACCTCTCCAGCAAACCAGAGGAGCAGAGGTGGGAGAAAGGCTGAAGGAGCAGCCTGTTGCCCCAGCCCTGAGGTACCAAGTGCGCTTTTGCCCACGGTGCTGAGACACCGCTCTCTGAATCAGCTAGTTCTCCTATAATGCCTTATAGGGTTGGGCTTTTGGATTAAACCTGCCATTTTCCTCCAGATCTGAAATGCAGAGACCATCAGCAGTGGGCAGCCAGAGGGTACACCAGCACCCCCAAGTGCCCCCACACCCCACAGCTGAAGATCTGTTTCAGGTGCCTGGCTTGATGTGCCTCCCTGCCAGCTGATTCTCTTCCCCAAGAGCATGGGACACACATTGCCATCTCCTGCAGCCATTGCAGACTCAAAGAACAAAAGCAAATATTCACCCATCTTTGACACCTTATTTGAGGAAGAGGGAGCTTTTAAACCAGGGACTAAGTTTACAGTGAGCCACACTAGGAAAAGTTTCTCAAACTTGTCTGAGTGCTGTGGGGAAAGTGCTGGGAACAGATCCTGTTACCTGCCACTCCTGAAGGGAAATTTCTTTGTCCTGTGCATCACTCTCAACTCCCCTCTGGGGCTTTCAGATCAGTATATTTTCCCCATTATTTTCACTGGATGCATCTGGTGGAGCTGCAAACCACTGATGCCCCATATTTTATCAGGGGAACAAAAATTCCCCACAAGCCGCCTCCTACTAACCAGAGAGGAATAAGGTTGCCAAGGGCCTGGGTAGTTCATACTGCCCAACCCACAGCACCAGAGCTTTCGCAGCAGGTTTGATTTACTGTACCCTTTATGCACAGCAATGGTCAATGTTCTTGCTCAGCTTTGCAACCGTGGGGGAAGAACTAATCTCATAATTTCCTATTCATTTCAATGCCCTAGGCATGTGTTCCTTTACAATAAGAGTGACAGCTTCCTCTGTTGCACAGGTCTGCACCAGGGTCAGCTGAGAGTACCGTCAGTCAGAGTGGGAGCTGACTGGAACAGAACTTCAGCCCATCAGAGTGGTTCTCCTGGTATCTCTCATGTCACTCTGGGCTAGCCATGGTCCCCCTATGCCCCATGTCTCCTCCCCGCTTCAGGGATCACTCAGCACACACAAGCAGCATGCCTACATGGCCACCTGGTAGCCCACAAGAGACTAGTTGGGAGGGCCAGAGACTACTGGCAAGGCCAGATCCAGTGCATGGGCTTCACAGGTGCAGCTTGGTTCAGGGATATTCGTCCTTCTGCTACAATGACAAAAAACAACAGGCAGTCACCCAACATCCTCATTGTTCGTTCGGGAGAAAAACAACCTCAGAATGGCTACAAAAGGAAAAATATGTATGGGTACTCATGGCCCAACATGTGCTTTGTTTGGTCAGTGATACTGCCAAGAAAGATGTGGCATTTGGCCAAAAAGCCTTAGCACACCAACAAAACACACTGAAAGCTCAATTATGAGGTGGCAAAAATGGTCATGGGTGTTAGTGATGATGTGACTGAGTGCAGTGATGTATGGTATGAGCACGCAGAGCTGTTCAGGAATGACCGTGTCCATCTGTCAGAGGGTTGGATACATGACTGGATGACAGGCAATACTGGTCAGTGTGACAGACCATGCTTTCAGCACTTCATCAGAATTGCTTTCAAAGTGCTGCCTAACAACTGTCAAGTATGACCGTACCACAGGAGTTATAAAGACATTTTAAAAGGACAATAACGAAGTAGCTTTGTGAATTACTAGGAAGAGCTCCACTCAAGCATGAGCGGCCTGGCAGGGAAAAAACATGAAGAGGAAAACATAAAAAGCAGGTGATAAATATAAATCCCTTCCTTCTACCAAGGAGATCTCATCCTGCATCGTGAAGGAGATACCAAGTAGTTGATGTGAGGGACCCTCTGGCAGCAGAGTAAGTCAGGATACCTGTATATGGGGCATGTAATAACCACAGAAATATTGGATCATGGGACTTTTTTAGGTCACTGAGAGTGCCCATACAGTGCTCCTGGTGGGAAACACTGGATTTTAATGCTTCCATTATCACTTTAATATTAAAGGATGAACACTGGATTGATGGGAGAAGTTCAGCCTGTACAGAGGCCTCATGTCTGTAATAGCCTTTACTGAAATAGCCTTTACAAAAAGACAGAGAGGCTGCTTTCTCCTGCATTTCAAAACCTTCCTCAAACAGCACTCGGAGCATCACTGTCTTCCTCATTCCCCTTTTCTTACATTGACAAAGAGTGAGCCCTGATCTTTGCCTGAGCTACACTGTTGGCAGGTCTGTGCCCAGCCCTAAGTCTCGCTGATCCTGACACATCGGCTTGGCCTTAGATCCATCTCATCATTTAGGACTGGTCTGGGAGGCACCGGCCTATCACCCATACCTAGTTCCTACCACTGCAGCCACCCGCCCCACCTCAGCTCACCGGCGTACTGCAGGTCTGCACCCGGTGACGGCACTGCCTCTGCTGCCCGCTCACCTGCCCTGCTGCTCCCTGGCAGGCAGACCCCTCTCCTGCCTCGACCTGCACATCACCTTTGATATCACAGCAAAACCGGCTGAGTTTTGGTTCAGCGGATGGACGGTATGCATTGGGTGAGGCAGAAAATCATGCTGCATTGCTCTGGGAACACTCACAGTTCAAAAAAATAAAAAAGAGTCAACCCACAAAACACCATTTCCTAGGGATTGTCTGGACAGACAAATGCAATGGCTGCAGTCATAAAACCCTTCCTCGCAAGCCCCGTAAAGAATTGGCTGGTACAGCCAACGCTTCATTAGTCATCCATTAAATACTTTAGATTACTGTCTCTGCCTCACCTTTGGCTGTAATAGTAGAAAGCAGAGTTTAGCTGATTAAAAACATTCGTAGTTCCTGTAACCATCCATTTGTGCAATAATTTATTTTCTCTAGTCTATCATGAATATATAAACCATTTTCATAACCTTATTTATTAGTTTCTTCTACTTTCCAAATGCATGCTTTTATTTCTTAAGTATTGCTTTTATTCTATTTTGCTATATCTTTTTGAGATTTTTTTTTGTTATATCTATTGAAGGAAAAGGAAGTTATAGAGGTGTAGAACCAGGGTGAAACTGCAAGTGCATAAATTTTCCTTATAAATGCACTTCCATAATGCGCATAATTAAAAAATAACCTACTGACGTTACACTGCTTCACAGTTCAGGTCCTATACAAAATTTACAGTTTTAAATGGATCAAAGAATTACAGCATTTATATGAACCTGAATATGTGAGGCTAGCCAAAATATCAAGTGAAAGAAAGCATTTTCTGATAAATATTAGTTCAATACAAGTCTTACAGCAGTTTCAGTTTGGATTATTGGTTGGGAATTTTTTTATTCCAAGTCTGGTCAAGAACTGCTTAACTGTCTCTTCTAATTGAGGTTTTAATCCTCTTGAAATTCATGTACTACTTCTGAAGGTTATTCAGTACCTGAAACTTTTCCACTGCTTCAAGGGATAACAGGAGAGTCAGTCAGTCCATGACATCTTTCACACAAGAAGTTACTAGCTACTTGTAACAAAAAGTTTCCAGAGTAAACATTTGTGTGTTTGTGTGTATACACACACATGTAACATAGCTATACATAATACACAAACAAAAATATCTCATGAATGTCATGAAAGTCAAGACTAGCCTTGAGAAACTAAGTGTCCACCCAACAGCTTTGGTAGTCAGGGTTAAAATTGTCTGCTCTTAGGTCTTAAGTAGATCACATAGTCCTAATGGGTCTGTGCTTTCTATTGTTGTTTTTTCAAAAAGCTTATCATGCAGACATTTTGAATAAAAAATAACTCTTTATGTGAGGAAAAACTGCTATAGACTTGCCACCTGCTGCAAGGACCTGCATCAATGAGTTAAGGAACACTCAATTATGAAGCCAGGAACACACTTCTTTGCCAGCCCATCACAATACTTCAAACTATGCAAAACCACAGAAAATCTTGGACACTTCGAAGCACCACCTCAGCCATTGGATGAGTGCCCTCACAGAGACGAAATCTAGAGTTGTTCAAGTCACTGCATCAACAGTGACCACAATGATAGACTGGCATATTGATGTGCAGTCCTTTGACTCCTTCCACCCAAATTTCAGTCCATTTCAGAAGCACAATTAAACCAGTCTGACCTTTGAAGGGGAGAGACAGCCATTAAACACAAGATCAGCTGCAGAACTGGAACTAAATGGGCAAAATTTTAAGTTCATGCACTCATTCTGATTTATATTCACTGATACGTGATATCAGTATATGAGCATCAAAACACAGCAAGATTCCGAGACATCCCTGGAGGCCATCAAGCCACAATTATGTAGCAATATGTAACAAAATAGGTATCAATTCATTTTAAGTTTATATGATATATTGGCCAAGTTAACGCTTAAAATTGGATTCTGTTGGATCCCTTTTAAATGCCACTGAAGAGTTAATTTTCCCTTACTAATTCAAATGAAAACAATGTTAATGACTTCTCCACTAATTGTGGAATTACATGAAACTGAAAAAAGTAAATATCGCTAAGATTTGTATGAGCTACAAAATCATAACAATGCTCTCAAAATATTTTGTTATTTAAGCGAACACATTTATTTAAATTCTATTGCATACTGTCTCAAAAATAAATGATGGTAAATATTTGTTAAGTTCAAATGCATAGAAATAACTAAGCATACAGATTAGCAACTCTGTCCAGCTGGATAGAGATGCCACAGACACTTGCTAAAAATAAAAGCAAAGCAAAAGATGAGAGACTAATTTTCATGTGGAGAGACTGATTTAGTGACAATGTTCTGTTGTGGTTACTTGACTTTTGTTATGCCAAATCATAGAATCATGGAATGGTTTGGGTTGGAAGGGACCTTAAAGATCATCTAGTTCCAACCCCCCAGCCATGGGCAGGGACACCTCCCACTAGACCAGGCTGCTCAAGGCCCTGACCAACCTGGCCTTGAACACTGCCAGGGATGGGGCATCCACAGCTCCTCTGGGCAGCCTGTTCCAGTGCCTCACCACCCTCATAGGGAAGAATTTCTTCCTAATGTTTAATCTAAATCTACCCCCTTCCAGTTTAAAGCCATTCCCCCCATCCTGTCACTGCATGCCCTTCTAAAAAGCTGCTCCCCAGCTTTCTTGTAGGCCCTTTCAGGTACTGGAAGGCTGCTATAAGGTCTCCCCAGAGACTCCTCTTCTCCGGGCTGAACAAGCCCAACTCTCTCAGACTGTCCTCATAGGAGAGGTGCTCCAGCCCTCGAATCATCTTCGTGGCCCTCCTCATAAAATGATTTATGTTTCTCTGTAACACAGCCATAATAAAGTACAACTTGACAATCTAATAAAAGAGAAGTTCAACAAGGCCAAGTGCAAGGTCCTGCATGTAGGTAGGGGCAATCCCAAGCACAGGTGCAGGCCAGCTGGTGAATTGGCTCAAGAGCAGCCCTGAGGAGAAGGACTTGGGGGTAGTTGTGGATGAGAAACAACTTCAACCGGCAATGTACGCTTGCAGCCCAGAAAGCCAACCGTATCCTGGGCTGCATCAGAACAAGTGTGGCCAGAAGGTCAAGGGAGGTGATTTTCCCCCTCTTACTCCACTCTGGTGAGACCTCACCTGGAGTGCTGCATCCTGCTCTGGGGCCCCCAACATAAAAAGGACATGGATGTGTTGGAGCGGGTCCAGAGGAGGCCACAAAGATGATCCGAGGGCTGGAGCAGCTCTGCTGTGAAGACAGGCTGAGAGAGTTGGGGCTGTTCAGCCTGGAGAAGAGAAGGCTCCAAGGTGACCTGCTAGCAGCCTTCCAGTAGCTGAAGGGTCCTACAGGAAGGATGGAGATGGACTTTTTACAAGGGCGTGTAGTGAAAGAACAAGGGAGAAGGGTTTTAAACTAAAGGAGGGCAGATTTAGATTAGATACTAGGAAGAAATTCTTCACTAGGAGGGTGGCGAGGCACTGGAACAGGTTGTCCAGAGAAGCTGTGGATGCCCCATCCCTGGCAGTGTGCAAGGCCAGGTGGACGGGGCTCTGAGCAGCCTGGTCTAGTGGAAAGGTGTCCCTGCCCATCCATGGCAGGGGGGTTGGCACTAGATGATCTTCAAGGTCTCTTCAAACCCTAACTATTCTATGGTTCTATGATTCTATAATAGTTATTTAGACTTGCAGCTTTAGATGCCTAAAACATTCTTTTGATGTATCTTCTTTGAATACTTATTTAATACCTTTTTAGAAAACTTATTTTGCTCTTCTGAACAATTAAATTCTCATTAGGGAGAACATATTCATATGGTTCTGGTGATCAGAAATGACCTAATTCATATAAATGCCTGAGTTATGCTTCTGTTTAGAAAATCCATCATTCCCCTCAAGAGGAAGGATGTGCTTATGTATGGCTTAATAAGCAGATGGCTTGTGGCTTACAGGACTGGATGTTGATTTAATTCACAGCTCATTCACCAACAAATTCTGATAATGGGGCAAGTCCCTTAAATGGTCTGTACTCTCATTTCAGTTCCTTTCTGTAAGGTAGAGTTGTGTACTCTGCCTTCTTCCCCCATCTTTATTTTCATGCTGTTGCATGGTAGACAAACTGGAATTGTTATAGGCAGTTTGTACCAATTTAAAAAGTTCAGCCAGTTAACTAAATACCCGAGGCTATCTTTCAGCCCTCAAAGTTGGAGAAAAGATCTATTTCAGCACCAAAGAGTAATTATATCCAGCCTAGTGACTGGCAGTTCAGTTAACAAAAAGGTTAAGAAAGCCCTTTAGGTCAGCATAGCCAAATAACATTGAGGTAACTGCACTGAGATAGCTTCGAAGAAAACAGTAATTGAGGAACAGAAATGTCAACACTTAATCATAGTCCTTACAATTTTTACTAGGTGGGAAGAAAACATTTGATGCCAAGCTACCAAATAGCCTTTGCAAACCGATATTAGCTGCACTTGGAAGTGATCTAGATGGTCTGTTTTCCTAGAGACACTGTTTTCTCCTGCATTCTGACTACAGCAGATACAGAATGTACTCATGCAACAAACAGCACAAATTACAAGTGTGGCAAACTTCTGCAGCAAAGAGTTACCTCCTTGAATTAGGTAAATTTCATCACGCTTTATTAACAGCCAAAAGCATTCCCTGAAAGATCATAAGAAAACCTGGGAGAGCTTAAGAAAGACATGGCTTGAGATCATATGAAGACTGTTTATTGCTTAAGAGCAATCCAGTCACCTTAGACATTCTCATATCTTTGTCCTCTTCCTGTTTTACACTAAAGGAAAGGCTGTGCACCCTCATGTTATCGTAAGAGCTCAGAAAGAAGAGACTAGCCATTGAGCAGATGATAAAACCACAATTCCAGCCTCAGGATATTACTGCCATCCCATCATACAGAAAGCAGTGTCTGGAGAAGAAAGGCAGTCACAGAAACTTAGACAACATATGTTGTCCTAATACTTCTCAGTAGGTGAATCACAGCATGAAATATCCCCATTTCTCTCTCACTACTTGTATGTTCACAAAGGGGCACAACCCCTGCTAGATATCCCTGCTGTCCCACACAGAGCAAAGGGGGAGAAGGGTGGAGTGACTTCACAAAATTATCAATGCTACTCGCAAAACACTGTTTGCAGCATCAGGAAAATGAAAAATTAGCCTGTTTTTGACTCGAACAGCAGAAATTATTTTAAAATCTCTCTAGCATCCTATCTGCACCAAGATGGTCACGGAATCACAACACATATTGCTTTCTTCTCACTGAGCTCATGTGACACCGTACCCTGGGCTGCACCAAAAGCAGGGTGGCCAGCAGTTCAAGGGAGGGGGTTCTGCCCCTCTGCTCCGCTCTGGTGAGACCCCACCTGCCGTGCTGCCTCTGCTCTGGGGCCTCAGCACAGGAGAGACGTGGGGCTGTTGGAGCGGGGCCAGAGGAGGGACACAGAGATGACCCGAGGGCTGGAGCAGCTCTGCTGTGAGGACAGGCTGGGAGAGCTGGGGCTGTTCAGCCGGGAGGAGAGAAGGCTGCGGGGAGCCCTGACTGCAGCCTTACAGCACTTAAAGGGGGCCTTTAAAGTTCCCTTTTTTTTTTTTTCCCTCTTCAGTACTTAAAGGGGAAAAACTCTTTAGCAGGGCCTGTAGTGACAGGACAAGGGGGAATGGTTTTAAACTGAAAGGGGGGAGATATAGACTAAATATAAAGAAGAAATTCTTTATAATGAGGGTGGTGAAGCGCTGGCACAGGTTGCTCAGAGAAGTGGTGGAATCCCCATCCCTGGAAACATTCAAGGCCAGGTTGGATGTGGCTCTGGGAAACCTGGTCTAGTTGCAGATGGCCCTGCTCATGGTAGGGGGTTTGGACTTCCAGCCTGGATTATTCTATGATACTTTCAGCCTCAGAAAAAAACAAACAGGAAAGGAAAATATCACCTCATAATTCTGAGAATCTAAGGATCTATGTAGTATTGTCTTGAATAGTGAGCTCAACAGATTTACTGCTTTTAAGGCAGGCAGGGGAGAAAGCACCCTCATGCTAGATGAAGAAATTAAGTGAGGAAATTACCATTATAGTAGTGACTTAATTTTCATTGATATAATTTCTGACAGATACACCAGCAGTGAAGAGTTTACTAACTGTGGGTTCCTCCTTCCTCCGCTATTCCTCCTCATATTTTTACTGCAGAAGCAGAACAATAGAATCAAAGAATGAAAGACATACTTAACATCTCTCTCAAATTGCCAAGTAGTACTCCTTTTGGGTAGAAGCTGTCACATGCTGCTCAACCTTTATAAAAGAGTTGCTGAATATCAGAGTACAAGGACAGCATCCTAACACAAAAATGCCACTGGATCAAATTACTGTGGTAAAATATTGCATTTATTTCTCTTTTATTTGTTGGTCCTTTTAAAGTGTTTTGAGGGTAGCTCAATGAGTTTCACCTGAATACTTAACTGCAAAAGTAGACTGTAATTGCAAATATTAAGGCTTCAAGATCTCTAACATGTATTACACAAGGAATATTTTTTTATCACCATTTTGCTCAAATGACAGTAATAGTTCTTTTCTGGCTCTATATCCAGAGACACAAAACTGGTATTGGGGCAGAAGTCTGATCAATGGATATTGATCGATGAAAAGCTCGACATGAGCCGGCAATGTGCGCTGGCAGCCCAGAAGGCCCCCCGTGCCCTGGGCTGTATCAAGAGAAGCGTGGCCAGCAGGTCGAGGGAGGGGATTTTGCCCCTGTGCTCTGCTCTTGTGAGACCTCACCTGGAGTGCTGCGTCCAGCTCTGGAGCCCTCAGCACAAGAAGGACATGGAGCTGTTGGAGCGGGGCCAGAGGAGGCTACAAGAATGATCCGAGGGCTGGAGCAGCTCTGCTGTGAGGACAGGCTGAGAGAGTTGGGCTTGTTCAGCCTGGAGAAGAGAAGGCTGCGGGGAGACCTGACTGTGGCCTTTCAGTACATAAAGGGGGCCTATAGGAAAGAGGGGGAGAATCTTTTCAGTAGGGACAATGGTGATAGGACAAGGGGTAATGGTTTCAAGCTGAAACAGGGTAGGTTTAGATTAGATGTAAGGAAGAAATTCTTTACAATGAGGGTGGTGAAGCACTGGAAGGGGTTGCCTAGAGAGGTGGTGGATGCCCCATCCCTGGAAACATTCAAGCCCAGGCTGGACGGGGCTCTGAGCAACCTGATCTGGGTAATGGTGTCCCTGCTCACTGCAGGGGGGTTGGACTAGATGACCGATAGTCCCTTCCAACCCAAAACATTCTATGATTCTATGATTCTAAGTCAGCAGCTTTATTTAACAGACATAGAACTCGTTTCATATCTTGACCAAAATTAGAATGCAACAAATGCATTCCATTTACAGTTTAGCTTTTAAACACAGTAGTCAACATGGTATGCACAACATGCCTATAGAGAAAAACAAAGTCTGAATGGAGTATATTTTCCACTTTGCATACTTTAAGCCCTAAAAGTCCAAAGGAAGCAAACAGACAACATCATCATTGTTGTTATTTCCAACTAGGATCAGGTTTCCAGGTAGATGTGTATACCATATTTTGGCCTATGCATAGCAACATCGGAATGATTCAACTATCCTAATCAGAACATAGCCTTCAAATACAGCAGAAAGTCATGATATATAAGCAAAAGAAAAATATTCAAGTTTTGGTTCTGTATCTATTGCTGCTGAGCACAAAGGTTTTCCAAAATTCCCAGCTCTTGGGAGGGTGGAAAAAAAACCCAAAACAACCCACCACCACCAAAAAACCCCCAAAAAACACCAAAAAACAAAACCACAGACAATGGGTTTATTTATTTATTACTTTTCTAGCTACCAGTGTTTGACAGAAAAGCTTCAAAATATAAACTCAGGTACACCCTCAATATTAAGATACTACAGGTAAATAAATAGAGATCATAGATTCTACCTATTTTATATCAACATTTTTGAATGGTCATTCTTTTAGTGGCACAGGGCTGGATCATGGTTGAAAAGCTGGGTCTTGGCAAGCAAATGGTCCACTAGGCACCATTGTAACAATGGTTGAAATAATGTCTCAAAGCTTTAGCAGCTGGGTCATCCACTGTCTTGCCACGACCTGCTCACAGAAGATGCAAGTGTCCAGCACCCTTTCTATATTGACAGTTCTGCTCCTACCAGTGAAACTGGATTGCCGGGAAACTTCAAAAAAGTAACGAGGGAGTATATCCAATGTGAAAAAATACATGTCTCACATAAATAATACCTGTAAGTTCACTGAGGTTTGTAAAATGTGGAAAAGACTATGCCTCAAGAATTTAGGTTGTTTACAAAACAAAGTAGTGTGTTGCCAGGGCACAAAAAGACTTTTGAGACTCTGGTTACTACCACAGTTTACATTTGTATGCTCATAGGTCAGCTGAAAGCAACCCTTCACCACAAATGCAAATATAAATAGAGATCATACAGGTAGTTCCCTATCCATAAGGAATAAACCATTTTTCTAAATTATCCAGGCGATATAAAGATTAGCTTTAGAAGTTCATCCCTCTCTTCCGTAGCACACGAAGTGGACAATAATAAATTCTTCATGCTATTTTGAACATAAGTGTGCAATAAATTTTTAATAGTGTTAAGATCACTTCTTTCTATACCCAATATTAGATTAACTCATGATAATTATGGTGCTATCTTCCTAGCTGTGGCATGTAAAATAAATAAGGAGTTCAAGAAAAAGTATGATAAAGTCCCTTTATAAGAGCACCTGATAGTACCAAATTCTTTACTTCCCCTTCCCACTGTACACATCTGTATTGTCATACCACACAAGTTTCCTTCAACTGTAAATTGGGCCTGAAACACACTGGCCACTACGCTGCAATATCACTGTTCAGTGGAAAGCGGTGAAGTGGGCAACGAAGAACTAGTCAGCATCCCTCCAGAGAAATGGAAACAGGCAAGGAGTTGCAAAATAAATGGAATTTCCATAACATTGTGAAAATACCTCCCTGTAGGGCGGCACACCCTTGTCATAAGATTTATAACATCCCACATGGTTCAGAACAGCAGTCTGACATACCTGGATGGCAGAGAACAACCGATAAAGAATGAATTCTGGGATTCCTCCCAACACTCTTGTTTGAAATCACTCGCTGAAAGACTGAAACACACAACAGGTTTTCACCGTCACACCAGACATTTATTTCCATCTCCAGCTGGTTGGATTTAACAAAAACCTAAAAACATTTCAACATAGTATCAACACTGGGACCTAAGTAAATGCCTGGTATAGTTAAAAGTCAAGCTGTTACAAAGCTAAACAACATCTCCTTTCTGCCATGCCTTTACCTTATTGATCAGCGTTCTCCTGGGCACCATTCACTTAACTTCAGACCTCACCCTGCAAAAACAGGCATCAGTAACTGCACTGCCTCAAGCAGCACCACTGAAGTCAATGAGACCACCAATATCAGGCAGACCGAAGGGAGGACTTAAGCTTCTCATTGTGATATTGGGGATATTTATTTTCATGCCTATTTAAGTAAAATAAAGCCTACAGTTGCACTGTTATTTGATCAGTTCCATAAAAGACCTCCAGTTGTACATACTAATAGGGACGTCACTCTCTGGATTAATTCTCTATTAACCAGGAGGTCCAAGTCAGCCAACCAGAGAACAGGAGTGAATCCTGAAACAGGGCTCCCTTCTCATTAACTCCTAATGATTGCCAAATACCAACTTGCAGTACGTGATGAGAAACAGAGTCATTCCTTTTAGTGCACCCTTACACCGAGAAATTCAGACAGTATGAAACTGTATTTGGGAAAAATAAGTTTTGCAAAGCTTTACCTTTTGAAAAAAAAAAAAAAAAAAAAAAACAACAAAAAAAACCCAACAAAAAACGTATGTCATGGACTTCATAGCACTTTCTCTTCCTGTATCAAGCCTTTTCTGAGGTAAACGGGACACATCGTGAGGCTGATGACAATTGCCGGGAAAAAGTACAAGAGGAATGACCTTGTCAGATCTAGAAGAAAAACAAGAGAGTGTTTTGGAGGCTGAGGAAGTTGGTTATCTATTTTTAATTTAAGTAGGATGGCGTCGTGGTTTAACCCCAAATGGTAACTGGACCATGCAGCCACTTGCTCACACCCCCGGTGGGGTGAGGAGAAGAAATTGGAGAGAGCGAGCTCACGGGTTGAAATAAAAACACTTTACCAGGGCAGCAAAGGAAAAGATAAAAATATATTAATTATAATAACAACATATAAGGATAATAGGATATATAAAACGAACAATGCACAATTTCTCACCACCCGATGACCAAACACAGCCTGTCCTGAGCAGCAGCCACCCCAGAACAGTGAGTTCCAGAGAGAGAGAGAAAACAGCCAAATAAACGAACAAAGAAGCCCAAATGAAATAAAACAAAAATAAGGTAACAAGAAGGGAACATGAACAGAAAGTGAACCGAACAAGGAACCAGAGTGAGGGGGCAATGGCCGACCCTCCCTTACACCGGCCATGCCGTCTATGGTACAGAACACTCTCTCTGGCCAGTTTGGATCAACCATTCTGGCTGTGCCCTCCCAGGTGTTTGCACCTGCACAGCAGCAAAACCTGGGAAACTGCAAAATGTCCTCGATCGTTCAGCAGCAACCAACACCAGCAGCAGCGTGCTGGCACCTTGTTTCACACACTAAATCCAAACCAGAGGAGCTGCTGAAAGGAAAACTATCTCCATCCTGGCTGAAACGAGGACAGATGGTTAAAGAGCTATCTTACTGCTTTTCCTTGCATTGACTTCAGGTACAAAGGCAATGCTGGAAGTGACCCATGCAAAATATGTGGGGTTTGTTCATTAGTATGGAAGTATGGGGTTGTATTTGCAATTCAATCATTGACACTCTACATGAACTTCAAAAATAGATCACACTTTTCCATGACCAAGCATTCTGTATGTGGGAACTTGTTGAAATTCCACACATTTTCTCCTATATTATTTTAAAAACTAAAGTTTTCCCTCATGAATACTTCTGGGAGAAACTTGCTCTGTAGCCAAATAATGAGTGGAAATCCAAGTCTCAAACAAGTACGAAAAAACTTTCAAATACTGAGCTCTGTGAACACCTTCTCAAGGCTGCTCCACATTTTCACCTTTCTAATAACAGCAAACAAAGAATACTTGACCGGTCAGAAGGAAATCATGAGTATTGGATTATCACCTACTTGCACATCACATGGTATAGTAACGAAACTAATGCTGGTTCGTAAACCTGAAGGCTCCTGTGAGCACAACCACCAACTCAAAAAATAACTTCATTGCGTATTAACTGGGACTCCATCCTTGCAGCAGTGGTTTTGTCTAGAAAATACACACGGACTTGAAAAATATCTTATTCTGGTTTCTTAAGAACCCTCCATGCCAAGGTATATAGAGTTGGCTAAAATGACTACATCTATCTTTACTGTGAAATACATGGGGAAATTACTTTAGTGCTTTAACTCATCTTAAAACACAGGAAGAAAAAAAGTAAAAGTAATAGGCATGCCATGTAGCAGACTAACTTGAACATTAACTGCAGAGCATTGAGAAGAGAATGAGTAATTATACTTAATTCACTGGTGATGCCTCTGGTCTCTAGTTCCCCATTGCCCTCAATCAAGAACCATTCTGTTCAAGTTAGTCAAATTGACTGAGGTGAAATTGGTGTGAGATCAATACCTAGTTTGAGAACTAATGAAACCTAGTAGACAGTTTTGTAGGGCCTTTTGTTTTTAAGAAAGAAGGTCAGTAGGGGAAAAGGTAGTGGTTTATTGTATGCATTTAAAACTTGGCTTAAGTTCAGTCCTCATTTCCCCATAAAACATCTATAGAAAAATTGATATCTCAAAGAAGTCCCATTTTTCAGTGTTGTTTTTGGGTTCTTGCTGAAAGTTTTTGTTATTGTTTGTGGGGGGTGAGTGGAAAGAACTGTTTCTGTTATTTTTAATAGAAACTCCATCATGTAATGACATTTTAGAACGGAAAAAGCATTTGAAGAAAATGTAGTCTAGTCTGAAGATTTAAATACAGTTATTGAAAAAGCTTTTATGGCTTAACATTAGAAAAATACCATATGTTACACTCTAGGCACGTTATCTAGTCTTTGTAATTTTATGTATTTATTTATTGGAACAGTTTAATGCATTTCTGAGGCTGGAAACAGAAAATGGGGTCACTTAACAAATTTAATGCCTTCCCCATGCTGCACTGCTGGACCGCTCCTGCCCACCCACCGCTGCTGCAGACAAACGCCCTCGCTGGGGAGAGCTACCTGCACGCCGCCGTCAGCGAGAGCGCTACTGAACACGTGGACCCCACAAGGAGAGCTTTCAGCCAGAAAAGGTCACTTTCCACCTCACATTTGATTATGAAAGAAGTATTCCCTCCTTGTCCTTGCCCCACCCTCACACACCCCCCCCCATCTTCCCTGTCACTTTTAATGTCACGCTTACTAGGAACAGAGTTTAACCACCTCGTTCAGCAAGTACACATGTAGATGTATACCCAGGAGGACTCCCACTGGCCTTTTAGGGCTACTCAATAGCTTACAGTCCTATATACTCAGAGGTAACTTACAAGCAGGCTTAGAAAGCTTTATTGGGAAGTCAGTTAAACTGTCCTTTGAATGATGGATACATTAAAACCAAAAATTGGTTTCATATCCTGTAATTTTCCCAGAATGCTGAAATATGACTGTTCCTTCTTTCACCAGTTGCGTGTTTGCACTTCCTGCTTACATTGACACAACCAAGAGCATAAGATTTAAAAGTCTTTTTTTGTTTGTTTGGTAGAGGGTTGGGGGTTTGTTTTGGTTGGTTAGTTGGTTGGTTTGGGATTTGTGGTTTGTTATTTGTTGTTTGGTTTTGTTTTAATAGGTTGCCACAAGAGACACCTGAATATGCTACTAAGTTTGGTTGTTTTGTTTTTGTTTTTTTAACTAAAGTTCATTTTGGTAAAATGCATTCAGAATCATGGGGGGAGGGGGGGGAAATTCTCGCTCTGGAACTTGCACCTTTGATTTATTTCAGTGCTCAGAGAATCAAGTATTTCAGAGAGAGTATCCCTGCCTGTCCTGGCCCACAGCTCTCCCCGCTACGGCCCTGCATGCCTGGCAAATGCTGACACCTTGCCAAGAGCAGCCGCAAAAGTAATACCTGAGCAAATAGACCTCAAAAAGCACCCCAAACAGTCATGAGCAACCCATCATCACTCTCTGAAGATGTCACCAGACAATACAATTACAGGAGTTAAGTCAATTCAGTGGAAAAAAAAAATATATATCTAACAGCCCACCTATCTAGGGGCCATTTCACACTTACAAGCACATTAACATCTGACAGTATGTCCATCCATTCACAGTAGAGCGCTTCATGATCACTACACACCTTTCTGAAAAAAACCTCACTTCTTTCTCACATCATATGGCTGCTGTTTCATTTTTCAGTTTTGAAAGGACACATATCTAAAAGTTGAATTTGCTCTTTGGGAAAAACAAACAAACAAAACTAAAACCCAACCATACAAAATTTGTATTAAACTGGATGTGGGGAAGATGGCTAGTGCTTAGATAATTAATACTTCCATACTAACATGCACAAGTAGTCCCGAGGATATTCACCTGTTTACAATCATATGTCCACTGAAGTGGCTTGACAAGGCAGGCAGAGCTTTCAGCGTGGGAAGTCAGATATGATCCTGCTTACGTAGACAATTGCTAGTATGTGCAGAAATTCCTGATGTTTCCTAGACACAGTCATGTTTTGCTTTCAGTGAGGTCTCTAGAACATCCAGAAATTAAGAGAATAAGCTGAAACTTATCATCAAGGAGTTTTTATTAAATTATGGTTTGCATCTCTTCTCCTTGCACGGAATAGAATGGACTTTATTTTACTTTCAAAAAAACTTTTAGAAAGGTGGCAATAAATCCATAATCCCTGGAACCTAATATATCTTAGACAAACACAGAGGTGCACACATGTTCTTCATGGTACATGTACAGCAGATCTGCTGTGTCTGGGGAGCACTGGCTCCGCTAGCCCGTGATGGACGTAAAGGAGACTCGACGCATGGGAGAGACACCACCCTCTGTGTGCACACACGGGCAGCACAAGAGCATCAGCCCAAGACCCTCCCCAACGCCCTGGGCATGGGGATCCTCGCAGCAGAGCTGACCTTCCCATAGGCGGTATGCAGATTGAGAGACATCACCTACCTAGCAGTAAGATCCCACTCCAGCCTGTTTTCAGTAAAAAAAAAAAAAAAAAAAAAAAAAAAAGAAGACCTCATGAAATTCTCACTTTCTACCCAGACAAATTTTCTGTTGTAGCAACAGCAGGTGCCCAGTGAAATCTGAATACCCAGTGGCTCTCACCAGCCCTTAGGGACGACTTTCTCCTTGACTGAATCTATCTTTAAAGGGTGCAAGAGACAGGCAGTCAAGTGGGGTGGGAAGGCAACTCACTGAGCCAAACATGGAGCTGAACACCTGAACCAAACACCTGAAAACAGTGAGTTGTGATGCTGAGGTGGAGACAGACTCTCTCATCAACCTTGGACAGGTTACTTCGCCACCTTATCGTCTTCCCCATTGGTAAAAGCAACTGTGTCTCAGCCTGAACTGTAAGTATCTGGGAACTCTCTCCAAAGATGAGAAAGGACAGATGTAATTATTTTCTCACTTATACGTACAGTCTCCAAGAAGCCATTAAAATGTTCATTCCTGGCTTCTCCATAGGAAAAAAAAAAAAAAATGTATTCTCACCACCACAATCCCTCATATGGCAATCTGTGTTTACTAGGCTCCTACTTTGCAGGCAATGTACTAAGGTACTAAGAACTTATTGTTCAAAGCTATAAGAAAACACTGAGGAAAAATGGTAGAGAACAGCAATGTATGTCTATTGAACTTCATTCTTTCTGGTTATTCACAAGCTGTCAAAATATTTTGACCCAAAGTATCTCAACATCCAGGTATGCAACATATGGTTTTGAAAAACCAATTCAAGTTACAGATTACAGTTATAACAAAAACAAAAAACCAACCAAACAAAAAAAGCAGCACTCTGGGGTTATTCAACTATTCTGCTTTGCATGCCCACATAATTTAGGAGAATCCTACAGTTAGCTTGTTTCACGGGATCCAGTATGGTTTTTAATCATGCTTCAACAAAGTAACTGCTCTGCATTGTACACCTTGCACTAACAATGTCACGCTAAAGACCAAGTTCAGATTTTAAGGAGAACTTTTGACAGATTTTGCCAATACTAAGTCTTCAGAGAGCACTGTTTTCATAAATGACTTCATAGCTGTGCTTTATTGTTTTGTTTTGGTTTTTTTTTTTAAATAGGGAGAGAAGCAGAATTTTTTTCTCCTATAGCAGTGCTAGGAGGTTTTACTTGTTGTTAATGAGAAACATTATCTTACCAGAGAGCTGAGCCTTCTCATTTTCATTTATATAGGAGATTGATTAACACTTAGCTAATTGGCACATGCAAATAGGGATTAGCTGAATTTGTTTTTCTTTACAACTCAACAACTATAATTTAGATACTTATTTAGATTAAAATCTGTTGTTATTTTTGAAGGTAATCATCTGCCTGTTGTCAAAAATAAAACAGCAAAATATATTACTAATTGTATCTTACATATGTTTCAGAAAATATTTAATTAACTTTACTAAAAAAGTAAGCATAAAATAAGCAAAGCTTCACTTCACAGTATTGAAGTCAGGTCTCCTAATAAGAGCATAGAGAAGACACGCTTTCTCTAGTGAAGTAAGGTCAAATAACTAGAGGATAACTAGAGATGCAATCACATCTGAAGTCACAGAGATTTCCAACAGAAAATACCTGCAATATAACTAGAAGTAGGCAAGATTCAAGTATTTTGAATTCCCACACTAGATGAAAAACATGCAGCATAATTTTTCCAGTGGCAATTTATAAGTAACATTTCTCAATTGATTTGATCTTCCACTCACCCACCCTTTACCTTCATTCCTGGTAGGCATATTACATGGAGTAACTTAAGAATTACTGTGTGGGAGCAGGGGCTGGGGCAGTTATTTTTAAGGCATTTTGGGGTTTTGAAGTTCTTTTGGGGTTTTTTGGTTTGATTGAGAAAAGGTGGTTCAGCAAGCCAGCATTGCAAGAGCAGAGGCCTCACAGCACCAACTGTGTGTGGCTCAGCTCATTTTGTGACTTAGCAAACAATGCAAACCAATACCGAAATTGTTCCAAAAAAACTTTGCCTTGCCCTCTTCCTGCACTGTTGCTGGAGGAGAGGAGGCTGGAGGGGCTCATATGGATGTAAATAAATAGTTTTAATACTTACTATCTCACATAACCAATGTAGCTAAGTACATACATGCTACTGAAAAGATTTAAATTTTTATTAGCACCTTCCAAGATCTATCCTAAATCTATCATATGTATAAAACTATTTTAGTGGAGCTTTTTGTTAGGTGATCATGAAGCACTAAACAATAGACCAAAGCCAACTCCACCCAAGAGATTACAAGACAAGATTTAGAATTCAGAACAAACACAATAAACCTATAATGACAAGTAGGGCAGCAGCTGTAAGATACAGGCTAGATTAGATTATTTGAATATTTCTGCAATTGGTAGTTACTGTCTTTCCAATTTTTCACAGGGCATTTCCTACAGCAAGTTCAGCATGCTACCTCCCCAAAACCTGATAAGTTGGTTCAGTCCGTTGAGTTGATCCACCAGACAGTGAGTGCTCACCCTAATGAAACAGTCATGGGACTTGATTCAGTTTACTTACTTCACACTTAATTCAACCCTCAATTTCCTCCTTAAATCCTAGTAAACTGCAGTAGAATACCCTCTAACATTAATCTCCCTGGATTATCTTTTTGACTAGTAGGATTCAAGCTCCAGAACCCTGCCACGGGCACATCGGTCCTCACAAACGTAGCTTCTAAAATTGCATTCTCCACTTATCAGGGCAAACACAACCTGCACATCATCTAATGCCCCTTTCACCATGCA
>KL279937.1:13703-29691 GCA_000699545.1 Podiceps cristatus | reverse complement strand
AAACATTTCATTCCAGACATATTTGGGGAGTTGGAAGACAGGAAATAGGTCACTGGTTTTGCAAGATATTTATATTTTGGCAAAATAACATGTTTGGATAGGGTTTTTTGGTCCCGTCAGTTCTACTGAATATTGTCATTTCCTGTCATCCCTGCCACCACACCGCACAGAGGGGAGGCAAGCACTTGTATGTTCCCATGAAATGCGACTCGTGGGAAGCACTGAAAGCGGGAGCGGGGCATATGTTGAACACTACCCCGTTCCCTCCCCTGGCAGGCAGCCGCCCTCGCAAAAGCCATAGAGCTGACGCTGGAGCATGAGCAGGGTGAGCAGCTGCTCTCGGTGGCACAATTCCCAGGCGGGAGCTTCTTCCCCTGCCCCTCCGCTCATTTCCCTTGCTCGCAGCCACGCACCCAGCCTGGCTGCTGGGCAACCTGCTGCTGGAGCCCTCTCATCTATCTTTCTTCCTAGGAAGCTGGATTTCCTACAAAACTTCCCCTCCTGCTTTCTTTAAGTCTCTGACTGCAGTTTCTCTCATCTTTCTTTCCCACCCCCCCTTTCCCACTCATAGTGCTCTGCCAGCAGTAGCTGCAAGTAAAACATGCCTTCACACAGCAAAACTAGTCTATATTCACAGGCGCAACCCGCCCCGCCAAAAACAAAACAATACAATAGTTCAGGTAACTGTTTTCAGGCCACAGGGTGGAAATAAGTGTCATATACCCCTCTGTACACAGGAACTATGCTTTGGGCACTAGCACAATCAAAGGCCAGAGACATGTTGTTCTGAAGATTTGTTTTCAGACCAAGAAAGATACTTTTTTTGTATATTCCAGAGTGTATAGCATAGTCCATGTCCCTGGGAGACAGACCCAAGGAAACTGATGGCCCCAAAGAGAGAGCCAGTGAATCCTGCGGCCACTACTCCTATTTTGCCCCCATCTATAGTCAGCTGACTGCTCAGGCACTCAGCTGTGTTGTGCAGGGTATCCTTCATGCATTATAATTTTACTTTCTGTGTGTGTTACCAGATCAAACTTTCCTCCAAAGCTTTGGGGTTTTCTTTCCTGCAGAAAGGCAAAGAATGCTAAATGACACTTCAACTTTCACTCCTTAAAACTGGTTAGCAAAAATTAATGTTATCTTGGTACTTTGTGTGATTAAGTCTCAAACATCTCTTCAGATAAAAAGAGTTTATCATTTCACACTTTAATAACAGCTGAGAGAGTGTGCCTAAAGCTAAAAAAGTCATCATCATACCGACAAGAAAATGATCCAGAACCATCTTAGACAACTATCTTAATAAGTAAAACTTTTTCCCTCTCACTTTAGAAACAGAGATACTATATTAGTCAGATCCTCATTAAAGATTTACTTGGGAGGAAGGAGGGGAAGAGAGGAGCTGAGGCAAATAGTTGCAGTAATTTTTCAAAGAAACTTCCAGGCAGCAGATTAAAGCCTAAGAAACATCGGTCTTCTCCCATTTATAACAGAAGTGCTAGTTCTGGGCTCTAGCATGGATTTCACATCTGACAGCAAAGACCACACACAACTTCACAGGGATTGGCAGGAGTTCAGATGAGCCCACACGTTTCTAGTAGGGACAAGAACTCAGTATCTTGACCTAAACTAGGATCAAGCCTTAAATTTGCTGAAAATATGCAGAACAAGTTTAGACATATTACGTACTTCTTTAAAAGTTCTGAAGATGGGGGAATCTGTAAATTAAAATGAAATAGGGGAAAAAAAAATCTGCTTCAGAAGTGATGGCTGTTGAAGTGCAAGAACACCAGAAAACTGTGGTAGAAATACAAAGTCTGCTTGGCCAGGAGCCTGTCAGCAGAGAGGAAGTAAAGATATTTCACCTATTGCATTGTTCCTGGTAAACTCACTTCCCTGAGCTGAACTTTAACAGGTCTGCTGCTCATTCCAGCTGCAGAATCCCTCCCCCCTTCAACCCATTTTCAACTTCAATAAACCAGCATTATAGACTGTATAGAAAGTATTCTTAATGTCATTCATGTTAAAAGTCTTTTTTTTTTTTTTTTTTTAAATCCCTGCTGAAGACCTATGACATATTTTTGCATAGGCCAAGGAGGAATCCATATGAAACATATGCAGTTACATAAATTGTGGTCAAAGACTTCCTGACATTGAGATATGAGGCTAAAGAATATTCTCCCAAAGGAAGTGGAGGAGACTCCGACATGCAAGACCCTTAAAACGTGTACTAGTAGAAGAACGGCAGACGTTAACTCTGTATTAACTGAAGGGCTATTGCTTATAGTAGCCACACCCAGAATTTGAAGTTTGTCTTGGTTACCCTCAATAGAAAGGCCAATTAAACACTGTAAAATCCAACAAAAAACCATATAAATCTATTTGCATGGTTTCCTCAGTCTTTAATAGGTTTTTGCAGCACAGGAACCAGATGTACTTTTATTGAACTGGGACCTTAAATATGGTGTAATCCATATGGCCAAAATAACTAGGTAATAATAGTGAATTTACTAGGGGACCATAATAATTATAGGATATTTCTCTTTATGACATATAAGCAAAAGTTAACCACAAATGTAATTTACAAACTATTATTTTCATGTATGAAATAAGCTACATAGTAAGTGGCAGTGGGACCGCACTGACTGAAAAAGAAAACTATGTTTCAGGAAGAAAAGATGTTGAGGTATTACCATAGCTGAATTCTGTTTATCTCCCAACTGAATAGCAAGGAAGAGACCCTCCTCCGAGCGCAGATCCCCTTGCCGTCTAGAGGAAGGAAAAGAAATCCTCACCTCCCAATATCATCTCTCCCCAAGGCTTCAGGAACCACTGTGTTATGTTGGAGATCTGCAGCCCAAATGCTTCCAGGTTTCAGCTGAAGGACTAGAAACTCCTGACCACATCCAGTAAAGCCACATGTGGAGCTGCAGTCCTGGGCTGTTAATCGAGTCCTGAAAACTTACCCTCACGCTCACATCGTCAGTGCAGAGCAGAGCCTCTCTCAGGCAGCCAGTTCTTGGGTTTTCATTCCTTCACGTATTTAATAAAAAGTATTCCCAGCCACATTTGCTTTGCTCCTTCCTCAGATTCTTTTCCTTACAGCTGCCCCAAATAGAGATTTCCAGAAAAACACAAAGAAAGTCTTAACCCAGACTGCCAGCCACTGCTCTCTAGGTTCTTGCTACTCATTGCGCAAAGGACTGTTTGGGTAAATAACGAACAATTTTCTCTCTCGCTCTAGTTAACGTGACTCTTCAAGGAAACTGTTCTAATACAAAGTTTCTCATCCAAAAGTAAAAGGACAACATTTAAGTCTAATTGCACCATTCTTTTCTTTTGATATAGACCAGAGCATAATATAGGAGCAGTTTTTACTACTAGACTAAGGGTAGCAAGCGCTGGGACATACACAGAGTTCCTGATCTCTCATCCCATTCTCTTGGCTTGGATCCGGTTTTCCTCTCTGCAGAGACGCTTTTTTAAAGGGTTTGTACATTTTGGCAGAAGAATGCTTGCAAATTACCTTGTCGCCCCCCACTTGTAAGAGTCCGTTATCTCTAGGTGAGCTTAGGGTAGAAGTTCAAGTGAAGCATTTGGAAGAAGAGACGAGGACACAGCTCTTGAACCAGCTCAACTCACATCAGCCGACCTGAACAGCAGATGACAGCTCAGGCAGTCAAATTAGCCAACCAACCACAGTAAGACAAGGGTAGTAAAACACCATCCGTAACACTATCTACTTTACCTCTAACTGCTTGTGAGGTCTTTTATCTATGCAAAAATTTTGATTCAGTTTATCTTTTCTGATGCTTCCAGACTTACTGTAAGCATGAAGTGTTTTCCTCTTTGCAGAGAGCAGCATTCACTGGAAACAAAGATTTTAAATTGTAGGGGAGAAGGCGGCGGGAGGGAGGTGTTTCTTATTACTTCACTTTAATTTCATGGTTGAATGAAGGATTTTGAGATCCTTTGCAGTATCTAACAGCTTCTTAGATGGTCAGCTTCTAAGAAGTCTCTGCCAGTAAATAAGTACCATTCCCTTCTGAAAACCTAAATTTAAAGCATATATTGTCCACGGACAAACCATGTTAACCCAACTACTCTATTTAACCACAGAGCAGAGGAGATCAACGTAGTGACCAGTACGCAACTCTCTGCAAAAGCACCTTGGTCTTGTTGTGGCAGAGACTGTGTCCAGCCCATTAGGGCTGAGCACCCATGCAGACTCCGCGCTGCAGAGACTCCCACTGCACACCATTGTAATTTTTAAGATCCACCACGTACAAGCTGAGTTGGCTTCCAACCAGTCCATCAGCAACAGCTTTGTCACCTCAACAACATGTCTGGCTTCAGCATAAGAAAGTGCTTGCAGGTGAAAGGCTCTGTACTCCATCACCCATCACAGACCACCTGCTCCTGCCAACATCCATATATTAATTGCATAGCATTCGCAAACAAGAGCTTGCTTCTTTGTCACCATTCAAAATCAATTCTGCGAAGAGCAACTAGACCTTATAAAGAACAGCTAATAATTAATTACACTCCAATGGTCTTCCAGCTAGCTCCCATACATCATAGGCTGTTGGATGCTTTTAATCAAAGTGCTTCATTATCATATAGCAATGTATCACTCTTTTTTTTTAAAAAATAAGGATGACATTTTTATAGCAGTAACCTTAAACTTTCCAGCCACACATCTTACTAGTTAAGGAATGCTATGAACAACTACAGCTACAATAGCAAACTATTCTTCCCTTTAGTAAGTGGCATCCACACACTTGTGGGGTGGGGGGAGGAAATAATGGGTATCATATCTCTATGTATGTAAACAACTTTAAGATAGTTTTTCTCCCCCCGCTGTCTGCCCAGATTAGTCACCCAGTCTGTCAGCAGGGTGCGGCGCTGCCGAATTCCCTGATCCAATGCTACAACCCATATGGTATTCTCTATGTTAAGCAATCTCGTTCACCACTGGAAAACCCACTTTGCAGTTGAATTGATGTGTACCCTTGCAATGGTCATTTGTTCAGCATTTCTGAATATCCACAGCATAGATTGCTATTCTGACCAGCAGGCACTGAGGAAATCCTAGACAAACGGTCACAGTTTTCACATTCCTCCCAAGTCCTTTCCCGAGGGGGCAGGGCAGGGGGAGAACACCAGGCAGACACCACAACTTAGAAAATCTGGTTATGAGACAACCACCAGTCACGAGGCGAGAGTCAAGCCTGCTCAGCTATGCCATTTAGGTCTGCATTTTGTCCTGTCAAATAACCCAGAGTCCTTCCCATGCATGTTTAATATATAGTACCAACTACTCTCCAAAATGCATAACAAATGCTGTCTTGAATAAAGAAAGTCCCTTCTAAACCATTCCCAGCAGTGGACTTCCACCTTTTCCTGCCTTCTCAAGGTTCACCCTCTCCACAAATGTCTGTTCTCAGAGTTGGCCTACAACTAAAAAAAATGTAGCTAATTTCCATAAGACTTTTAATAATGTAGATTTTTTTTTTTTTACATTTGTTTCTGCTCTGCTGTTAACCTGTGGGTAGTTGGTATGTTTTTATGGGAATTATATATGTTATGGAACCTTCACATGTTTTGAGACACAGTAATCTGCTAACACTCTAGTGGAAAATTAATCACACAAGACCAAATATATCTAGCCTCTCTGAAAGGCCAGGGTAAATGGCACACAAAATTCATATTCCAAGAGCACATGGCCAGTTTTATGTTCATTACCCACTTCCAAATCTGTTAGGGCTCCTGATGAAAAAAACTTCTCACAAGAAAAAGTATGCTGAATAAAGCTTTAAAGATTAACAGCATGAAAAGTAAAATAGGTTTCAGGCTAGACAGACATGGTTTATTAAAACAAAGCAGGTGATACAGAAATCATCCAAGTTGTGACATACAACCTTTCCCATTTCTTCCTTGGGGAGACAGAAGGCAAATACCATTTTACCTACACAGAACAACACATGGGTTACAAATTACCTCGTGAAGGCCAGCTTTTACCAAGATTATACACAGCTTCAACCTTTTTCTAGAGCACATGGCCTTTGTAGCACCCTCGGTAGCTGCTGCTGCAGCGAGGGGTGCTCAGAGCTCCCGCGGAGCAGGGAGGCAGTCGGCAGCAGAGACCTGATGCAGCTGTTTCCTAGATGTGAGCCATCATAAAAGTTCCAAGGAAAACACTACAGCCTGTCTTGTAAAGCTTTCCATAGAGCCATAGAAATATAAACCTTTGGCCCAATTCACTGCAATGATTTTAGGGCTCAGCAAACATATCACATGGAAACAGATCTGTCTGTCTCTAACTGTGATTTTAAGTCCAGTACTGCTTTTCTTCATCTTTCATTATTTCTTAAGGAGCATCTTGGACATATCTGGAGAGAGCATATCATATTAATATCAGAGAGAAACTAAGAGGTATGGTTAGTAAATGGCTGAAAAGGGAACACAAATCAGCTCATTTTTTTCTGCTTGCTTTTAACTACCTATGAAGCTTAAGTACAACAGAGAAAATTTGATTCCCTTCTCACAAAAGGAGAAATATCAAGAAACAAAACTTCTTCCTAAGTCTCATCCATCTTGCTTTTCCAAAGAGCATCCCAGGTATACATAGAGAAAGCATACCACATCAGTATCACCAGAAATCTGAAGTATTGTCTCTTTATCAGATCCCATAATTTCATATATGCTAGACCTAGTTAGATGTTAGAACAAATCAAGGAGAAACCTCTCCTCCAAATATTTGCATAGAAAGTTATGGCTTCCTTCAATAAGCAATGTTTCACAAGCAAAAACAAACAATTCTCAGCTCCAGAATATTTTAAACAGTGTAAACCAAGATCCCTTTCCACTCTCACATAATGCACTTCTGGGACTGAACAGGCAGATGATACAAGTTTCTGTAGCACCATACACCCTCGCTGGAACTTGGCCTCAATGCCTGGCTGCTTGTGGAATGAGAATCGTCAGTCACAGTGTTCAGGAGCGATCAAGATGCAACATAAATAAGTATTTCAAGGAAGCTTTCTGATCTCCTTTGTCCACTGTGAAACAAATTTTAACCTATGTGCTAAAGGGACAATTTATTTTTACATATATGGTAATAGAAAGATAAGGAAAGGATAGTCTAATGCTGAGACAGTGGAAATAAATTTGATGTACTGAAAACAAACATATGCTTTTACCTTTGATCCTAACAAAAATGTTATCTTAAAAAAAAAAAAATATTATGTTATCATACAAGCCAATTTGAAAACCCTTGAAATAGGTCTTTTCATTTAGTTCAGTCATATTTCTAGTCTTAGAAGTGATCTTCTTTTGGGTTCATACAACATTTGGCACTCATACCTTCATTTCCGGATTTTTTTTTAAATTCAGCTTCCTACAGCATTAAAGCAAAATGTAAGCAGTTCAGAAATACATTTTCCAATAATATATATTCAGGTAGGAATGAACAATTAAGCTCCGACTGCCCAAGCTGCAGTGTCCAAGAATCTCCTCGAGTACAGAAGGCACGCAAAGTCTCGGTTCATTTGAATACACTAATTGCCTATGAGATGCACCATTTCCTGAGCTTATGCTCATATAGTTGCTCTTATACAAAGGTCTCACTGTATTTCATTAAAGCTGGCCAGTAAGCATCACTGGAGCCCATTTGTCCAAGCACAGTGACTACTCCCAGCACAACACACAGTGCTGCAGAAATGGAGAGACAGCAGCAAGATGGGGTGCAGTGGGACCAGCTGATCACTGTAGGTCCCTTCTAACTGAAGATATTCTATTCTAAAACAGCATCTGTGTTCTCCAACAGCAGGCAGCCAGCCAGCCTGCCTGTCCCCAAGAGTCAGCCAGGCTGGGCTCCAGGGAATGCTGCCCACAGCCACAGTCACCTCCAGGAACCTCAGCTCTTGGGAAATCCTGGCAGGAGTTCCCCGTTTCCTAGAAAACCAGGGACATGGGGAATAGCCTTTCCTTAGACACACACTCCTCTCATCCAGTATTTAAGTGTCAAATTGTCTCTTGAATTCCCATTTCTCACTGCGGTGACTCCAGCTGTTGGTGCCAAGCTCACCAAGGAGGTGAGGTCATTCTCTTCTTCCTTCTGCAGAAATCAGAAGCAAACACTTGCCCTCTCACATCGACTCCTAGGCAGGCTTGACACATCAAGGATAGAAATGTCTGCTTGCCCCCTTCACGGGCAGAATTACATGACAAAGCAGCTGGCAAAGGACGGATCCTATGAAGGAGGGTTCCCGTGACAGGCTAAGCCCCCAAGCTTTGGTTGTTGGAAGCCACCTCCAGACGCACTTCACATCGCTCAGCTCACACAATCGACACCTGTCCCCTGATCCGCACATCGTGCCAGCATGAGAGTCTTCAGACTTGGGATTTAACTCCTTGTCATGGTTACGTCACCGACAGGCCTGAAAAACCTGGATGCCTGTCAGCACTTAGCAACCCTTGAAACATCATAAGCACCTTCGGTTCCTACTCATCACAAATATTTAAAAGTTCAAGAACGCTTAGGCAGTGTCCTAGGGCACGCTGACCCGGTGGTCACACCTCAAATGCCAGCTCGGGCAACTGCAACTGCACAGCCCAGGTCTGCTTACTGACAGGCTCTCTCAGACAATTCCACACTAGGCAGAAGTGTGTCTATGGGGTATAACTCTGCTCCTGAAACTTGTCTTTCCTTCAAATCTGATATCTGCCAGTTGAGAGATGTCGTTATTCAAAACAACAAGGTTAAAGAGGTGGAAGGGGGGGGAAGTAATTCTGAATCAGAAATAAGAAGTTACTGCCGCAAATGAAAGGTCATTTCTCCAATTATCTCCTGCACATATTTTGCATTAAATTCTGCATTATTCATAGGTTCACTGGGCTTTTTTCTGATTGTTATACAGAGAACTGAATATTTACGTAGAGCATAAGGTTAAATTACAAGTCATTGAAAAATTATGATGATGGATTTCAGTTTAATAAGCAGTGACATAAGAAAAAAAAACCTATATATGTGTATATAAATAAAATATACCATGCTTAATTGATAAAAAAAAAAGCCTGCTTTCCTATTCTAAGTGCTCTCCCTCCTATGCAAGAAAAGTAGCATTAAGAAGGGTTTCAGGTCAGAGTAAACACTATCCTCTTCAGTGATTTGGCATTCCACATTAAGGCAGTTTAGAAGAGTTTTATTTCTTTTCTGCCTTAATGTTCTGGTTGATAAACTTTTTCTAATTTATTGTTCTAATTTTACACTACCTCCATTCACAAATTTTAATACTGAACAGAAGTCTCTGAAGCCACACTTACAGCAAGCTGTCCCCCCCTTGCCCCTGCTCCCCACTTCTTTCGAACCAGCCCCCCGATCGTCAGCAGAGGAGCTGGAGGGTACCAGCCACCCGCTCACCTACGGCTGATGGTGGCTGGGTGGAGGCCAGGCGCGAAGCCCACGGGTTGCTAGTGACGGAGACAGATGCCTCTCGGAAACCAGCACGTAGCTGTACAGATGGCACCAGCAAGAGATCTTTGGCTTCTTTAACTAGGGGATGTTATCCCACGAAGAAGTGTCTCTGAGCAGAGATAAGAAGAGCAGGGTAGGAAATATCAGCTTGCCTATCAAGTGGGAAAGATTTTAAGCCAGATTGAATAGCTGTGGATAACAAAATTCTCATGTTCTAAAAGCAACGATCTGGCCCAGAGGGCTGAAATCTGGGGAAGTGATAAGAAAATGTAATAGAGTCTATCAGAAGCAGCAGCAGTGAAACACTTTGGGCAACTTACTTAGATGTCTATATGGCAACCCTATGAGTGTGGAAAAGAAAAAGGGAAGAATTAGAAGCTCTACTATTTGAACCAGTACTAAAAGAGACATTCGTAGGCAAACTCTGTACAGCTCAGCATAACTTACTTTGTAGGAAGAAAGTAGGAATTTATTACACTAAATTTCAAGTGCATATATAAAAAGTGAAATGAGGAAAAAAGAAAAAAAAAAGCCAAGAGTGATATCATTATAGGAGTCCTATTGTGGCTAGCTCAAAAATGTGTCAGAAAAGGAGCCACTGTTCCCGGATGCACAGGGCAGAGAACTTCAGCTAGGTATGTTGGTAAAGCAGCACAGTGCTACAATGACAAATTGGAATTCAATGGGATAATCTTTCAGCTGGATAACCTCCCCCCCCCTTTTTTTCCAAAAAAAAAAAAAAAAATGCAGAGGAAGTACTAGAGGGGAGCTACTTCAGCTCCAGTCCTGACTAACAGGAGAGTACCAAATGAGAATTTGACATATGGGAGTAATAAATAACACTTTAGATTAAAGCAATCAAAAAAGTATATGTATATACATACATAATTATTTTAAGCAAAACAGCTTTTCTTCTAATATAGAGGAACAGAATGCATAGCAAGACCATCGAGGCTGTGCCAGAAGTTATTTAAGGCACTTGAAAACAGAGAGAAACATAAATCATATGTCAAAAACAAGTATACATGGCTGAGGAATACAAAAGAACCAACATTAATCAAAGCGTGTTAAAGACACAAAGCTAACTAGAAAGGGACAAAACGCATCAAAGAACAACTTCATTGGCATACGATAAGAGGAAACAAAGGAACACAAGATCGTCTTCCTAAAGAGAAGATGATGAAGTGTTTAGTCCTTTGTGCTACAGACTTCAGACGGGGAAGCATCCTCAGCCCCACGGGGTGACTGATAGGAGAGCAGACCAAGGGCTGGACAGGCGAGTTTCACGCAAGCTGTCAGACCGAGACAGCATTCCCCTGGAAGACGTCAGAAGCTGCAGGGAGCGATCCCCAAAGCGGGCAAGAGCACCCTTTAAAGCCAACGGGGCATGGAGAGAGACCAGAGGGCTGGAGACAGGCAAACACAACACCAACTTGTGTTGAGGAAAGAGCACCCACCGCTTGTATGGGGACAGTCAATCGCCCAGCCTAATGCCGCTGCGAGAACTAACCTAGCTCTGCCAAAACCTGGGCCTCTCAGTACCCGGCATCTGGTGTGATCAAAGGGGACAGGCAGACCAACCTCTGGTCTGTTCGGGAGGCACGTCACTTTGATAAAATGCGATTGACTCATTTGGTAGGGTCCAACTGTTGATAAACTGGATACCTTTGCAGAAATTACATTCTTAAATTCATTGCAACAATAGGATAGAAGCCTCTTTTCCAGTCTTTGCTCCGTCCCTCCTCCCTTTCCGCCTATACAAGGCCTTTGAAAGAATAAATAGAGAGGTACTTCTCTGCAGTTCTTCAGTGTCTACTTGATCTCCATGGGAAGTTCTCCACTGATACAGGATAATTAGGAAATTTCATGCTGTTTTGACCTGTAAAAGCACACATCTCTCTCTGTAGTGGTTGGGAAGTGATAGGTTTGCTCCAATAAAACCTAAATTAGGACAGCATTCCCCTATCATTATCTTTGACTTCTCTGGGAAAGCAAATCACAGAGAGGAAACATTTAACTACCACCTCTAATCCAGCTGTGTTTGCACAACTGAAAAGGACCCAACGCAGTCTCCTGGCTGCACTCAGGACCAGAGCCCAAACCCTACTTGTCTCATAAACACACAGTACACGCACATTTGGAAAACAAAGAAGGAAATTTTAAACAGTGTTGGGAGGTAAACTACAACCAGTAACAGATCTTTAAGGAAATTACAGTCATATGGGACATGTGAGAAAGCACACTTTGAGACAGTAGAAGCTGCTTTTAATCTTGAATCTCACTGATACACTGTTACCTGTTGTATGTTATTGCGTTGCACATCCAGTGAACGTTATGGGAGGATTTCTGAAAATGCTCCTTAAATTTTAAATAATCATTAACCTCTGTGGCAAATTGAAATGGTGGAGCATTTTCCTATATTTCTTGTTTGAAAAGAGTAGCTTAAATCTGTTTCCATAGGAGAAATAACTTCATGATAATAGGTAGAAAACATTGGACTGAGTTTATGCATAAAGTATGCTTAAACAATGTTCACTGCATGCGTAATGTCAGGAGTGCATCAGAACTGAATTTCTAACCATTCACAGTTCAATAAATTTTACATTTTAAACTGTTACTGAAATGCAACTATAGCCTCTTCATACTTATTTTCCATTTCTTAGAAAAAAATATTTCGTTTAAGCTATAGCTCACAAACAGCAGCTCCAAAAGCTTACAACTACAAAATGGCTTGATACCGTCTGCTCATTAGTAGTTACGCAAGGAGAAGACCTCTCATGAGTATCACCTCTGCAGCAGTAGAAGGCAGACCAAAGGATTTTGGCATAATGCTAGAGGCTGTAGACATTAGCCAGATGATTTCTGCTATGCTGTAGGGCACATGGTCTACACATTTAAGGGCAGGCAAGCTTTCATTTGCATCAAAAGACAAACAAATCAGATTTTAGGAAGGAATACCATTAAAAAACAAAATAAAAACCAACCACAAAACAAAACAAGAAGCAGCTAAGGATGAGATCAGTCAGACATCTATCAAGCATTACTTCAGTATCCTTGATTGCACTCTGGTGAACTACTTTTTTTTCAGGTTCCCTCCATCTTTGCCCTATCAATCTATTTCAAGATCTTCTAGAAATCAAGCATGAGATGTTGCGGCTGCAAGTCACAATTAGGCATGAGAGTGCTGACATATGGGAATTGCTTGTCTTTATTTGATCTCAAATGATTTTCAATAATGTTTTGCTGTCGCAATAATTTGCATTCTTATTAAGATTAATTAAGATCATCATGTGGTATCATGACATACCTCATTAATATAAAGCAGCTTTGTACCTTTATCAGTAATATGCACTGTCATGAAAATCTCGATTTCCTTGCACTAAAAAACTTAAAATGTTAAGTTACCTATTCTACATTTTCTCTGCATGAGCATGACAAATCCTTTCTGTGGCTGCTTTGTGTATTATAAGGTATCGCATGTACACAGAGGCAACATTTTGCTTAACGTATAGTGGAAGCCCAAGTATTGCATTAATACCGCCCTTGTACTGTTTCTGGCTTTCATACCCAGAGATAACACAGTGCATTAACACACTCCAGCGGATTTAGGGTAACAGCTGAGTAATGAAAAGATAAGCATTTACAACACTTGATATGATATTGGATCCATTTGGACCAAGACCAGGTATAGATGCCCGCGTGAAAGTAAATGATGGGGAATAGGAGACATTCCCTCTACCCCCATACACTATTTTATTTTGACTTGGGAACATGATATAATTTGAAATACACACTCTCCAAGCAGCATGATGGAGAAATTTCCTCTCTAATACGCAGGAAGCTGTTTTTCAAATGCTACCTTTAATTTTGAAAAAGACTGCATTCAAGCTAGAAGATCAGCTACCAATATTTTTTAAGTGATCTGAAGCATGACAAGCTTAGCCAGCAATAGAAAACCCATACAATCTATCCTCTATTGTCTGAGGGTTAATATAGTTATACCAAGCCTATTACTTCTGAGCCTCCTAATGAAAAATGTTCTATTTAACAAAGTGAACATCAACATCCTGAAGAGGTTCCTCTGCTATCTGTCTTCTACCTTTAATTTTAATTAAGAAAACAAATGGACAGTAAATTTGAAGCAAAGAATCAACATTAATCTCTAAATCAAAAGGATTTATATTGAGATTACAATTAATCACATGCATGAAATATCTTTCTTAATAGGGTGATGCCCTCAGTTACTTTGTTTAATCACTAAAACAATTCAATTTCCAAAATTAGAACTTGGAACCATTCCAATCATATCCCATTAAGATTATCAATCCAGCAAGAACAGTGACACTGAACCTCTGAAAAAGTCTTCAAAACTTTTTTATTCCTACACTGGAGAATGTAAAGCGTGCCCAGACAGACTGACCCTCACTTAAAAACAGGGAGGGGTAATGCAACATCTAATCAAGAAGGCAATGCCAGGACATTTGCACTGAAACTTGTTGGTGATATTACTCAATTCACATTCAAATAAAGGCCATTAAGCCAGATTTTAGCCTCGAATAATCAGATAAACTCCACTGTATTCCTGGATTTCCCCCCCAGTTACACTGGATGTGATTTTGGCTAATTAATATAGAAAGGATTTTGCCCTCATCCTTAATAAAGAGCAGAGAGGACACAGTCTTACATCTGCACTCAGAATTACCCGTTGTCATGTGGGATATTGCACAGAGATCAGGTCTTGGCCCAGATGCGCAGCCAGGATGTCATCAAAACGTAGGCTCCAGGGTCCACTGGCAACAGCTTCTACAGCTGGCTAAGCCTTTTTATTCAGGTTCACTTTAAACCTGTTTCTTCAGCCACCTTATTCAGAGTTACCATAGCCATTTTCCATATCCTTCTGTTGTCAAAAAGGGACAAATATCCCTAAGAAGAATCTCCTGTTGTCCTCAAAACCACATGGAGGTGGGTGGCGGGATTTGAGAAGGCAAACCAATGTAGTCAGTTTGGATTTCACTTAGTTGTAATGTTTTAGCCAGCACATCAAAACATGGCTTGATCAATTCACCAAAACATGAATTTACACACACACGTCTTTTACCTCAAGACAAATGCCATAAGCCTTTAGATATTGCCTCAGCAGGATTAACACAAGACTATTCGTTATGCGATCAATAAACCTGTCCTCTTACAGGCTCTTTTTCTCTTGCCCGGCTTAGCTTCCACTCTGTGACAGGGTGGATTTATTTAAAGGTATGGAATACATTAACTGAAGACTGCCCAACTGTTCTCCTCTTGTACTAGCACTATGTCTCCCCCGCTTAAAAAAAAAAAAAAAAAGGGGGGGGGGGGGGCACAGCGTACAGGGAATCAAGAAGAAACTGGGTCATGGTGCTCTGGACACTCCAAAGTGTGTTTGTAGGATAACGTCTGTGTTGTATCTTAATAGAGAAGAGCAGTCACATACACTGCTTCCTTACTTAAATGACATTTCTCATCTAAAAAGTAATTTTTCAAGTAGATTTTCTCGCTCCACGTGCCCAGAGTCACGCTGCCAGCAGAGGAGAACAAGCCCTTCTGGCTCCCTGCCCCCCTCCACATGCCAAATCTCCTCCAGTGGCACCTCAGACACCACCTTCTTTTCCTCCTTCACACGGCTCCAGTCACTTACCGCTCTGCAAACCCACTGGCAGATCCAGAAGAGCAAAAAGCACCCCCAGCTCCAAAGCCAGACCTGCCGCTGAGACACCCCTCGGCAGGTCCCCACCTTCAAACCTGGCTGCCGAGGCCCCTGCTAAGAGACATCAGCCCACCTCGGCCAGAGCACAACCTCAACCACAAAAGAGAACAAAATTTATCACTACCCCCCAACCATCAGCCCATCTCACTGCCCAGCACGGATGAGTGACTTCGCTCCTTCCTCTAACCTTCAGGAACAAGCAAGTTTACCCAAAAGTGCTCTGGGACTAGGATCAGACAAAACCAGACATCAGCATGAAGGAACGCACTCTGGGCATTTTCCTCAAGCACACAAACGCACGATAAAACCAACGGAGGTGGCCACTCACGGAGACGTAGTGACAGAATCGAAGTCCAGACTCACCACGGACCATGGCAAGTCGGGGTGCCCCCTGCACGCCGGCGGCAAAGGAGGCTGGAGCGCACAGGGGAGCTCCCTGGGCCCTGCTGTGCTCGGCAGCTGCAGGTGGAGGCAGGGACTGGAGAGAAAATACTCTAGAAGTATAGAAGTAAATACTCTCTGGAGAGAAAATACTCTGGAGAGAAAATACTTTAGCGGCCTTTTTCATACAAGCCCTATGGGGAAAGCAGTAAGTCATGGTTACCCAGGGCAGGAGCTGAAGGGCTGTGCAGATTACAAGTGTAAACTCTCACTGAGTATGTATCGGCCAAGCACTAACAAGATACAAATTGCACAACAAACTAGATAAACTTGGGGGACAGTAAGGGATGTAACTACAACCTAGTCAAAAACCTAACAAAGACATGGGGGGG
>KL279936.1:0-18498 GCA_000699545.1 Podiceps cristatus | reverse complement strand
GTCTCAGTGGTGCAGCAGGTCACTAACCATTTCCCCTTGGATTACAGGGGCTTCATTCTGCTCCCCGTCCCTGTCTTCCAGCTCAGGGGGCTGGGCACCTGGATAACAACTGGTCTTACTGTTAAAGACTGAGGCAAAGAAGGCATTAAGTCCTCAGTCTTTTCCTCTTCCTTTATCACTATGTTTCCCCCCACCTCCAACAAAGGATGGAGATTCTCCTTAGCCTCCTTTTGTTGTAATCTATGTCTAGAATGTATCATGACAATTAAGTCAAATTAATTGCTTCATAAATTATCAGGAAATACAAAAAGACAACTTCTGTTTCAAAGTAAAATCTGGAAAAAACATACAGGCACATGAACTAGTGGAAGTCGTGTTTATATTTTTTTAAATACCATGCTTACTTGTTGGGTTGGGTTTTTTTTTGGGGGGGGGAGTTAGGAGGGAAGGGAGCTAATCTTTACATTGCAAGGTAACCAATTTATTCACGTTTGTGAAAAATAGGTGTACTGGTTTTGGCTATGATAGATTTAATTTTCTTCATAGTAGCTAGTATAGGGATATGTTTTGGATTTTGACCAAAACAGTTCTGGTAACACGGGGATTTGTCAGCTATTGCTGAGCAGGGCTCACACAGAGTCAAGGCCTTTTCTGCTTCTCACACCACCCCACCAATGAGTAGGCTGGGGAGGCACAAGGAGCTGTGAGAGGACACAGCTGGAACAGCTGACCCTGACTGATCAAAGGGATATTTCACACCATATGACATCATGCTCAGCAGTGAAAGCTGAGGAAAGGAGGAGGAAAGGGGACACACATTCGGAGTTATATTATTTGTCTTCCCAAGTAATTGCTAGGCATTATGAGGCCCTGCTTTCCCGGAAATGGCTAAACATCTGCCTGCCAATGGGAAGTAGTCAATTAAGTCCTTATTTTGTTTTGCTTAAAAACTATCCTTATCTCAACCCACAAGTTTTTTCACTTTTACCATTCTGATTCTCTCCTGCACCCCACCAAGGGGGAGTGAGCGAGCAGTGTGTGTTTAGCTGCCCATTGGGGTAAACCCACAATAACAGATATTCATGTTTTCATCAAATTCCCTAATGCAAACATGGTTTCTCTTCATTCGGAGGTTCTCACTGCTCACTTTTAACATCTTGCAACAAAAGTGTTATTTTTTTGTAAATGAAGTGGTGTTTAGGAAAACCACAGGGCACTTTTCAATCAACTAGTCAAAATCTACAAGTCGGTATAAATTAATAATTTACAAATATAAGATGATTTTCAAATAATTGCAGTATTTTCTTGTGTTACAAAATTGATCTCAGAAACTTAAAATCTTTTACTGATAGCCTACTTGCAAATTTATTGGATTTGTTTTTTGACAAGACCCAAAGTTAACATAGAAGTTTGTCCCATGGAAGGCAGAAAGGATTGTGAAGAGTTTCCAGTCTATGGTGAAGTTCCAAATGGTTGAAAAAAAGATAATTATGTCTATGCTGCAGTATTACTCCTAGCACCTCCTTAGTGTGACACTAATCTCATATATGAGTACTCAGTAGTATCTCAAATTCAGGTAATTAATGAAGTCTAATCTAAGCAGATGACAACTTGCCCTTGTCTGGCTAAACAATAGAAGAGCATGTCAGGGAACAGACTTCAGTGCCTAGAAAACAAATGCTATAAGCACATAATTTCTGATCTTCCACTTCCTACACTGTTTTTTCACAATACTACAATCAAAATGAAAGATTCAGTATTTATCTTAATGATGTTCTATGTTTGTTTCTTTTATTTTTAAATGGCCTCCTACAATTTTGTGTTTAAAATTGCAGCTGAAAATTTACTTTGAAGCATAAAAACAAAGCGTTTCCCTTACTGTATTGCAGACAGATTTCTAAAGGAGTCAGTTCAAGAACAAGCGTCATCAGAACTAAGGATCGTCAGAAATCTTCCCAATTTTCACACCAAAGAATGCCTATGACAATCTTATTTAAGAGCCAAACTGTTTCTTAGCAAGCCCCCCAAAACCCCTAGCATCGCATAGATTTGTCTCCTTGGAAAGCTAACAAGCCGTGGCACAGAACAACTACCTTCTTCAGTTCAGGGACAGCTACAGTTAAGTTCTAGTTCAGGTTCCCATTCAGGTCAATAATGTTTTATTAATCAGTTTAGTTATCCTGCTCTAATTTGAAACAGTTCAGAGAAAGTAGGGGGAATAATATTTATAAATAGGCTGGTTTACATAATTAGGCCTTTAGGTAAGTACGGCTTCAAGCCTTATCTCCAGCTCCACAGCAAAGCTGGAAGCAAACCTGTATATCTAGCAGATCATTGTAGCTTCCCTTCAGTTTCTTAAATCTGATACAAGGAGCTGAGGAAGCAAAGAAGCACTAGGCATGCTGGAAGTGTAGTGCTGTGGTAAGAGAACAGGATTAGCATGTTAACAGGAAAGCAAACAGAACCATTTCACATCCATATAGCTGTATGACAAAAGGAGTACCTTAAGGTCAGATCAGTTCGACAGTGTCAGCAGGACTACAGGAGAATAACACATTAATACTACCACCATAGGAAAAAAGGCACCAATAATATTACTTCTCCCTGCCCTCTCAAATCTCCTTCATGAAAGGAATTTAATTAGAGTTTTAATTAGAGCCTGAGGCCAGAATAAGAGTTTCCATACTGAAAAAGTTCGTAAGAACTGCTGTACTAGGTCAGATTAAAAAAAAAAAAAAAATCTACCTAGAAAAATACCTGTTTATTAACAACAGACATTAAAAGATACCATGGAAAAAATGTAAGGATAGGGTAAGCATATACACCACTTGGTCTAATTTTCCCCTCTACAACCTCCAGTATCTTCTTCAGACTTCTTGAGCTAATGGGGATATACTTGTACGTGATAGTTTCTGCTGAAAAAGCCCAGAGCAAGCTGTCTCTGAACTTAACTACACATTATGTTGAAAAGCACCTTACTTTGTTTTGAATGTTCTCTACTTGTTAGATTAATATGACAACTCCTTGTTAAAAGCAACAGCAAATCTGTTGAACTCTCCGTATCATTATTTCAGCAGAACTGTACCTTACTGGCATGCTCTTCTGACATTTTCCTTTCAATGGCATTCGTAACAACTCCCAAAACTTCCCTTTCTTTGACTGAGGATTGAGCTAACATTTTCATTAATCTCTTTCAATTGTCTGAGTAGTAACAATCAATTTAAGCACCATAGGTCTACATGTAAAATTAGGATTATTCTTTCTCACCATATAATACTTATTTACATTAAATTGAATGGGCATTTTATCAGTTGGAATTTTTTTTTTACTTATCCTAAATTACCCTGCAGTGTCTGCAAACTTTGACACCTCATTATTCATTCCTCTTTTAAATGATTTATGAATATATTAAGAGCACAGGCCTCAGTTCAGATCCTTATGGGATTCTATCAGTGACCTCCCTCCAGTATGAAAACAGGGCATTTATTTTTGTCCTTTTCACTGTACATTTTAATCAGTTTTTACACATGTAAGAATCTCCCATTATATCATAGCAGGTCAAATTCATTTAAGAGCCTTTGGTGAAAAACCTTGCCAAATACTTTGGATGATATCAACTGCTCATACACATAGTTTCCTTCAGAAAATGCTGATCCTTAAAACATGTTGAAACTTTTCCCATATTCACCCACATGCTCTCTAATCTATTCTGAATTGTGATTTCTACCTGCTTACCAGTACACATTGGATATACTGGCCTAGACCTCCCCTGATCTCCTCAGAACCATTTTCATTATTATATACTAGAATTTCTTTGTACTTGAAGACCTTAGAAATGCTGAGTAAAGATGACTTGGGCTTATTAGTTGCTGCTCCGCATGACATGTCCAGTTCCTGCTCAGGTCAGCAGAGTGGGACTGAGCAGCTCAACAGACAAACACCAAAGAAAGAAAGGTCGTGTGCTGCTGAACACTCTGCTGACTCACGCAGCAAGGAACGGTTGCTCTGCAAATCCCAGCAGATTCATGCAGTCCCACAGCCAACACCTCCTCAGTAACACACACTCACCTTCAATGGAATCATCCTGAAACTGTAATAATACTGTGCATCCCCAATTTGGATGCAGACCTCAAGATAATAATTCAGGGTCAAGGAATTTCTTTATTTGTTTATTTTTCAGACAATGGCTCAAATGAGGGGTTCTGTTCTGATTCAATTAGTCACCCCCTGGGAGAAAAGGCAGACACCTTGCACTTGTCACACTGCCGAGGGACTGCTGGAAGGCATGTACATGCTACACGCCGAGGACTGCTCTGCAAGAGAGGAGGATGACGTAAGAAACAGCTCCCCCAAAAGTCAGATGATGGCTATAGAATCACATATGGAATCAGGTCCACGATATGTTTGCACACTTGCTTCCCAACAATTAAATTTCTTTCATACCAAAATATGGTAGGATATGCCCTACAATATTTAGCAGTATATTAAAACAGACAAAAATCTCTCCAAATGAAAATATACATTCTCTTCATAAAAAAACAAATAAAGTATACTAGCTTAATATACAGGCCAATGAGGGTTGGGGAAAAAAAAAAAAAAAAAGAAATCTTTACATTCCCTCTTTCTCCTTTTTCCCTAAGATACTCATTAAGTAACAGATGTTGCACTCATTTATCAGCAAGTGGAAATAACAGACAGGGACAATTGTATCTGTCACTGGTTACCGTAGAGGAGGACATTACAGGCACTGTTTGGAGCACTTCCAATCTGATTTTGTGACATCATGCTGCATCGAGCAGACTGCAGCCAACAAACTCCAGCTTGTTGTTAAAGAATTACCAAGTCCTAGTGTCACAGCAGTTGGGTCGGTGATAAGTTCATAAGGCTTTTCACAGTCTTTATTTCTTCAACCTCTGACTCAAAAAACCCACCATTAAACCTCTTTAGAACTAGCATTTTACGTTCATCTCATCCCAGAAGTAAGTTTTTTTTATTATTATTATTACTTAAAATTCACTTCATATATTCTAACACTAACGTGAAGAAAAAGGTCTCAAACAGAATCTGATATGTCTCAGGGCTTTGAATATCACTCTCCTTGGACAGGAAGCTTCAGATCCTGTACATGCAAACGTGGTTACATGGCGGTACTAAAACATAAACATTTTGTATTTAGGCACCTTTAATAGCCACAGCACTGAGTGCTTGAACACAGACAGTTTGCCATATATAACTTTAATGTAACTTTATGAACTGTAAACTGCAACACTCATGAATATATAAATCATATACTTTCCTAACACAAATTATTTTAAGTAAACATTCTTCACTACTAGTCCAATAAGATGATACCTACCTCTTATCAACAATACCCAGGGTGACCTCAGGCAAATCTTATCATCCTAAGTAGGTAAAGTAAATCTCAACAAACTGTTTCAATCGCAGCTTTATGTAGACATGTCTGACTCTTTCAGCTTCATGCCATTACAATAAGGATATTAATAATCACCTTCTCTCAGAGGTATGTTTAGATGTAATTGTGATGTTCTGAAGCATCATATTGTAACAATAAGAGTTTTTAGAATAAAAATACTCCACTTTCTCTTAACCTTTTCAAATTCAGGGGCCTATGCATATTCCATCTTTTATGTTCATTACATTAAAGCTGCTACAGCAATGCAAAACTGCTTTGGCACAGTTCCCCAGGATTGCTTTCACTTACCTTTCTAATTTTTACAACACTCATCACTCTTTTGTCTTCTTGCCAAAAATCAAAATTTTCTTATTTACTTAGATTTTCTTTGTCACTTTTGTTACTTAACCTAATTGATAACAAAAAAGTTACTGTAAAATAAGGTCTGAAAAGAAAGGAAGGAGTACAGACAAAACAGTGTTCCTTCTCAGGATGCTGAATATGTGTCAATAATCCCCACAGCCTCCAGCTATAGGTTGCTCACAATTCTAACATTCTTTAATAATCTTCTCAGTAAATAAAAATCATTGTGCAAACACCTTACTCCCAAGCAAGTGTAATTTCACATTTAATTTGTACTCATTCATGTCCAGTGAAGAAGTCACAGGTTTTTGTGGCTACCTTATCCTTAGAACATAACATCACAAATGAAGACATCTGGTTTTTAATTAATCCTTAGTCTAATAACTAGCACAGAGTAAGATTCTAGCCATTGTGACTATTTTCCATGGTCTGCCTTAATGTTTTAAGCACTCCTTGGTGCATTTTAACAGCTTCACCAGTGAAACGACTAATTTTCCCCTGCAAAAACCGATTCATTGTTTAACTTTCAAGGTGCTCGACATTTTAGCTAAACTACTGATTCGGTCAGTCCAACACCCTATTCAACAGTGGCCAAATGTAGTTCTTCCTCATGTTAATAACTTTTAAATTTACCAAGTATATGCATACAATGTCTAGCAGTAGATTTTTTTTCTTTTCTTTTTTTCTTTTTTTGGTTTTTTTTTAAGTAGAAAAAAATTTCTTCAGCTATCACTATGTAAACAAAGCCCTAGTCCTCACCATGCTGCAGTGGCAGGAGGTGGACATGTGCTGTACTACAATGACACTGTGGTTGTGGAAAGATGCAGAAAGATGACGGACACAGTAGGACAGAAGGGTGATGCCATAACAGAAATAGAATGTCCTGTGCCACAAGCTCCTCACACTCTGCTGCTGGAACTGTGGTTGGACTTTGATCCCAGCCGACGGCTCCTTAAGAAGAGCCAGAGGCAATGCTTCCACCTTATAATGTATGCACCCTGCAGGTGGCACACAACCTTTTTCTTCCCCTATATTAAAGTACCACAGAAATAGCAAAAGAGAGCAATCTCAACTCTGAAGGTAATGCAAGCTTACTACACCCCAGGAAGTTACAAACAACCAGAAAGACACTCTTCCTCCTCTCTAAACTCTGTATGAGGCAGTGCATTGACTCAGTCAGCAAATACAATTCACAAACAAGTTCCAGAAGTTAACGCCATAAGCTTCTTTATCCTATACAGATGGGAACATACAAAAACACCTGAAGAACTAACATCCTAGTTTCATCCCTCTTGAAAGTGGTTCTTAGACTCCAGTCAAAAGGCAGAAGTATTTTTTCATAGGAGCCCTGAGAAACCTTTCTGAAATGGTCCAAAAGACATGGACAAGTAGTAAATTTTAAAATAAAATACTAGGTCAACGACTCCAGTTTCTTAATTGGCAACTAACTGAACCTGTATAAATTATGTGGGAATGCAGTTCACACAGCTTTCAGCATCTATGTTGAGCATATCTTCCTTAAATGCCTGTGACAAAAGATAAGCATTCATACTGCAATTTGAAGTAAAAACACTGTTTGGGTTTACAGACACATACTTTTAGGAAACCAAATGCCTGAAGAACAAGGCTTACTTGTTAAAAACACTGGATTAGAAAAATTAAAGATAAGTTTGTGACCTTTACAAATTTATCAGTCTTTAATTATGTGACTGAGGTTTTTGGAGGTATACAATTTCACTGCATAAACAAAATGAGGTCATTTAAATGACATCTATAAAACAATCATTCCAAACTCTATTTTAGTCTTGCTGGATATGCAGACATAAGATCTAGCTAATCTCTGATTTAAATGACATCTATAAAACAATCATTCCAGTCTTGCTGGATATGCAGACGTAAGATCTAGCTAATCTCTAAAAAAGGCCATTGTTTGCAGGTATAATCAGGAAAGCTTATTAAAAGAAATAAGAAGATAAGCGTTAAAAGCATAAGCAGTTATTTTTCAAATCTACGCAAATCAGCCAAAACACAAAATACGTTTTTCTTCGACCTTGTTATTAGATGGGTAATTAAGGGGATAAGAGACTAAACATACAGTATTTACATATTTCACAGTTCAACCTTAAGAGAAAGTTGATACTAAGGCAAATTATGGAATTTCCAGCAGCGTTAAAACCACACTTTCAAATGACAAGATACAGTGAAGCAGATAAGTCAATGTAGCTTCCTGAGGACCCCTCCATGTTTTACTTTGGCTTACTGAATCTAGCTACCATAAATCACACGGGCTACATGAAGAATAAGGAAATTTTGAAATAAAATATTTAATCATGCTAAGATCAACACATAAAAATGTAATGCAGAAATGTTGCAGAAAACATGTATTTTGTTCCAATACATTAAATACCTTGCAACTATATTACTAACAAATGTACTACACTTCACGGGGCACATTTTAAGCTATTTTACAAGATGTAAATACCAAGTAGAAGATTAACGCATATCAGATTTCATTTACAACCAGCCATCTACTCTTATTTCCTTGATTTGGGTTCATTTCACTTTTTATCAGGTATTACAGCAATGGGTCTGACGCGTGAAGAATGGAGTCAAACAGGCAAATGTTCTCAGAAGGGTGGCAGTGTGCAGCCCATGCGGGGCTCTGGGAAGAACCAGAACTGCAGCGAGCGTGGGACACACAGGAAAATAGGTGGACTAGAACCTGACTAGCAGTGTTGCAAAACCAAGGGCTTCCTTGGTTGCTACTGAAGACTATGCAACTATGGAAGAACTCGCAGCATGATTCCAGTTTAAACAGCTCACTGATCTAAGGAAAGGAAATGCAGGTAGCCTGGAAAACACCTTTGACAACTAACAACATTCAACCCGATTCAATCAGAATCACATCACATAAAATGAAATTGCAAATTGAGGATATTAAAAGTGAATGTGAAGACCAGATCCTTAGACCAAACTGTTAAAGATAGTATTTTTTCAGTCAAAATCAAAGTACAGTGTTTAACTGTTCTTACCGCATTTATCTGTGTCCTTCTTTCCTCCTCCTCTCACTCCTCAAATCTTAGGATTATCCTTATTTTTATTCTTTGTTGTTTTTGTGGTTTATGTCACTTCTCATACATCTTCCATGTTTCCAAGTATATTAATCTTTCCTTTTGATGAGATGATGTCTCTTGAATCTTCTGCATTCCAAATCCTTTCTTTACACTGTCACTCAAATGTCACCTTATTTTTCTTTGCTCTCTTTCTTCCTCTTCAACCCATTTCTACCAAAATAGCTACATTTCCTTACCTATCAGTTGCTCATTCATTAATTCACACTTCCCACAACGCCCCTTTTCCCAAACTTTCAATATCAGTGTTATTATCATACATTCTTGAATCAACAGACACATCAGGATCTTTTAAATATTTATAACAGTAGAAGAATTAGGCACATTATTCCTGACAATCCTTCAATTTGTCTGAGGCAAATCTAAGCCCTTTGATACCACGAGGTACTTGCAAAGGACAAAGTCCAACAAGCACACACCTTATGCTGCCAATAGAGCTTTAAATCAGAAAAATTAATACGTCTCAGAACTGGATTACTCACAGCATTCTCCTTTATCCACAGAGACTGAAGCTTTAGGTCAGAAAACTGTTTCAAATAGTCACCTGGAGATGAAGACCTCACCACCTATTTTTTGCAAAAAGAATTCCATGACCGAAACTCATACACACCTATTAACACAACTAAAAATTTTGAATGCAAAACCCTCTCTTATTGATGCCAACTGCAAATAAATTAATATGCTGTAAAATAGGGGGTATGTAAACTTTCTTTTAGACCAAGTTTGTGTGTACATATTGAGACATCCCATGTTACTTCAGGTAAAGAAACAAAAATATTCTCTACCTGTAAAAGACAATTTTGGTTATGCTGAAGAAGGTCCATGAAGAAATAGTTATCCTTAAAGAGATGTCAGTAAGAAATTGTTATTTGCCAGCATCTTTACAAAAAGATTTTTGCATCGGGAATTAGAATTCAGGAATTGAAAGGCAAGTCCCATGTCAGAGCAAGCAGAGACAGAAGCATTACAAGAAAAGCATTGTGTTTTTAAAGGAGGTAAAGCACACAATGGCTTATCCTATTCAATTAAAAGCAAGATAATATTTTATCTGAACTAGCTGCAAGTGAGAATACAAAAGCTGTGCTCCAAAAAACCATGTTATGAGACATATAGATTATTTTTTTTTTAATATCTTTAGATGATGTGGAGTCAGTTTTTCAGAGGTACTTGGGTGTCTAATTGACACTACAGGTATGTCTGAGTTATTTTGGAATGCTGATATAATTACTTTTTCAATTTCATGATCATATGTTGATAAATCCTAAAATATCGAGCATATAACTATTCGCTATTTTTCAAAATTCATAAAAGAATTAAAATTATTTTTAAAACTTGTTAAAACGCTGTTTCACATACTTGAATGAAACCCAGTTGCTATCCAAATTCAGTTCGACACATATCTCAGTCATCTAATACTGAAATTTATAATTTTGGTATGCATTTGGAAAATGCTCATTGAATCAACCTTAGAGAAATACTAGTTTATACAGAAGGGAAGGTAACTTTCTGATTACCAAGCAATGGTAAATGGAGCTCATTAAAAGCAGACACTCCTGGACTGTCATTTTAAAGCTTGACTAAAATTGGGTACGCAAATCAGTTCATTAAGTCACTACACTGCAGGAAACAGCAAAGCAGAGGCCACATTAGCAGTCAGCTGTTAACAGTCACATTTCATCGTAACTTACATGTGAAGAACCTTAAAGCAGGGCAAGAAGTAGAAAAGGCAGCGGGCATAAAGCACTGAGGGTGAGCACAGGTTCTCCTGCAGGTAGAGACCGACTGCTTCCAGCAAACAGTAATGTTGCCCTCCAGTGTTCATCGCCATTTCCTCTTGGAATCACTTTTAATTAACATCTCCACCAGTCTCCTTAGACATGCTCAATTATAACACCACTGAAGCAGAGAAAAAACCACAAGCCTCAGGCTAGGTATTCAATGCAGAAAAGACAAAGAATTAGAGACAAGGATTTTAAACTTTTTGTTGTTGTTATTCTTTCATAAAACAGCCATAAGAATACATTGCTCATCCTGCTTCTTTTTGAGTTTTGGTACACAAAAGCTATTTTATAAAGCATTACAAGTCACAGCTTTGATAACACTTACTGCATGAATCCATTACTCAGATTCATACATAAGCAAATGGCATTTTTCTAAAAGATGCAAGAACAGACTATTACTTATTTTTTTTTTAAGTGTTAGGACTTCTAAGGCCAATATCATAAATGAAATTGAGTTCCCATTCATAAAGTCTTCAGTCTGTAAAGAACACTATCACAGTTACTAACTCTGGGTTTGAAATCTTATGGAAATAAATAGACAAGACTGCTTCTTGCCAAAACACAATGAACCTTGAAATAAAAGCTTTAGTATTTAAGCAAAGCTAGAATGACAAAAATGACTGTGTCTGGATCAGAAATACATCAAGAATAAAACCACTGATTTTAACTAGGCAACTGTCCTGTAACCAAGAGAAAAGTACCCATGAGACAGATGCACAATGCAAAAATATTCACAATGCCTAAGAAAGCAGAATAATAAACTTGACATTTCAGTGATTTTATTCTAAATGTGGCCTGAAATCATACATATTCGTAGCTTTTCCATCAGAAAGTTATACTTGATATAAAATGTATTTTTAACAAAATTGCTCAGCATAAATCTTTAGATACTGATATAATAATTTGCATACCAAATACAAAAACAGGCTACAATAGAAAAGTCTGGGGTAAAAAAAATGACAAAAGCAAACAAAAAACCCCAACAACAAAACACCCACCATACAAAACTGTTATAAAGTTCCAAGAAGAAAATATCAAATTCAAAGTTCAAATCCCAGATTTGAATATGTCAGTACCACTAACTATGCCACAAGATGAGAGATGATACTGACTGTGCAATAATGGATCTCAAATTAACTGAAAATTAATCACTAGGTGATTAGGAAAACATCCGCACCACCAAATTTGAGAGATCTAATTTGGTTCCTAAATAAAGGGCTAATCTCTTGAGAGGAAAGAAACAGAAAAGATAAGCTTTGCTAAGGTCAACTGAAAGAAAGATTCTAATTCAGGCATTTTCTCACCTCTGTAAGAGTCCTCCTCCCTCTCTTCCCTTCCTTGAGTGGCTATAAAGTACATCTATAGAGACGATGCCCTCAGACTTCGTACCTATTAGACACTGTAATCACCACCAGCTCTCCGACTTCATTTTATCTTCCCCTCTCAACACATTCACATGCATCAGAGTCTCAGTAAAAGACCTGTCAGAGAATCCATGATGTAGTGCTGGATATGCTTCAAACTACACAACCTCACAATCTTATAAAAGGTGTATGATTCAACTCCAGGAAAAGAAAAACTACTCCACAGTACCTTTAATTACTCATTCCGCAGCCCTGCAGCAGAGCGCTTTGGTCACAGGACAAGAAATATCGCCTTATCTTTCACAGGATGGTAGTTGGGATTTTTTGTTTATTTTTTTACTTGGTTTTGTTCAGGTTTTGCTGGACTATAGAAAACTCTGGTATTTTGCCATTCTGTCACATTGTAAGTGCCATCTAAATACATCTTCATAATGCCTTTGGTCACTTTCTTGTGAGAATTGATCAGTTAATACCTATGTTAACACACCACTTAGTAATAGGATTAGCCTCAAAGGTGTGAAGTAACACATCAATTTTTAAAACCAATTCATAAAAGCAGGTTAGACTATTACAAACAACTAAATAAAAAAAAAAAAAATGAAAAAAGTGCCCAAAATTAGGGCACTAAACCAAGGAAGAGTTATACAATAATCTGACCAGACCTATATGCAACTGAAGGCACTGAAAAATGACCACAATTTCTCTACATTCAAGAGTGGACCATGAAAACTAGACAATTTGTCATACGTAGGCAACAAAAGTCCTATCTCTGCTTCAACAGTGCAATTTACTTTGTAAAAATCAGACTGTAAATTAAGGGAGCTGCTATGAGAAATATTAAAGACTTAACAAAAGCCAAACTCCTTTTGAATTCTCCTACCAGGAACTAAGGGAATATGGAAAAATAGCACCTTGAGATGCCATTAAAAAGACCAGAAACAACACACTAGTACGTCTGTGCTGCCACGTCTCTACAATACAATCATAGAAAAGAACAGACAATCTGACATTTAAGATACTTTAATGTTTTAAGAATGGAAAATAAGCACATTGTGAAACACTAATGAAATACACTTACACAGGTGCTCATGCCTTATATAATGCAAGAGAGAATCATAGAATCATAGAATGTTTTGGGTTGGAAGGGACCCCCAGAGCCCATCTAGTCCAACCCCCTGCAGTGAGCAGGGACACCATTACCCAGATCAGGTTGCTCAGAGCCCCGTCCAACCTGGCCTTGAATGTTTCCAGGGATGGGGCCTCCCCCACCTCTCTGGGCAACCCCTTCCAGTGCTTTACCACCCTCATTGTAAAGAATTTTCTCCTTACATCTAATCTAAACCTTCCCTGTTTCAGCTTGAAACCATTACCCCTTGTCCTGTCACCACTGTCCCTACTGAAAAGATTCTCCCCCTCTTTCCTATAGGCCCCCTTTAAGTACTGGAAGGCCGCAATCAGGTCTCCCCGCAGCCTTCTCTTCTCCAGGCTGAACAACCCCAACTCTCTCAGCCTGTCCTCACAGCAGAGCTGCTCCCGCCCTCGGATCATTCTTGTAGCCTCCTCTGGACACACTCCAACAGCTCCATGTCCTTCAAGTTTTATCCTACTTTCTAATAATGATAGCTATATAAACATCAGGAAAAAATCCACTTAAATTAAAACTTTCTATAAGTTACCAAATTTCAGTACATCAGCTGTTAAACAATGGCATGGTAACAAATTTACAGGTAGCTAAATCCAGTCAAGAATCAAGGTAGCATCACTACTAGATTCTGTGGATGTCACTGTAGCAACAGTCTGAACTACCTGTAAGCAACCAATTTAATCTGTATCAGGCTTGTGTGAATCTTCCAATTAAATTTTAATAATGGCTTTCACAAATTTACCCAGTATTCTTTTTCCACTGAAAAAAATGAATTGTCATAAAATTTAGTTCTAGTAAAATACTCCCATCCCTTCATCGTTATTGCAATTACTTGTGACGAAGAGTTCTAACCAGTATCAGCAGGGATGCAAGGCCTAGTAAGACCCAAGGAGCAAGTAAACAAAACAGATAAGGATTTGCTCCATGTAACACACACACTTATGCAGTGAGGGGTGGGGTGGGGTGAAAAACCAACCACTATGTTTTCAAAACTAGGGGACTTAAAACTAAGGGATTATGCTTCAAGCTGTTGAGTAAGCTCATGAACAAGAAACCCAAAAATAAAACAGTAGTTAAGACTGAAAGGTCTAATTCTAGAAAACACTTTTCACTCCAGTTAAGAACTGAAACACTGCTTTTAAAATATTTTTCAATTCATCACTTATATTTTTCCCTCAGATGCCTTATTCAAGTTGAAGAGTCCTGATTTACTTATTTCTTGAAGGAAACTACTCCATATCTAAAGACAAAAAAAAAAAAAAAAAAAAAAAGAGGTGTAAAAAATATGGGTGGTACAGCCAAAAATCAGCAGCTCTAGAAATGTAAGTGCTAAGGGGTATTGCATTACAGTGGGAGAAGGTAGGTTTAAAAATAAATACTACACAATCAGTTTTGTAATTCCTTCCCACAGGGATATATGCTAAAATACATTTCATATTATGTTCAAAAGCAGCAGAGAATTTCATTGGAGGGAGGAAAGAAGAAATGCATCAACCGATACTCAGTACAAGGGTGGCAGCTAAGAAGTCCATAGCCATGTTTTGCTAGTGGCCAGAGCAGCATGGGGAAAAGGCTTCCTTACCTTCTCTTAAATTCTTCTCTATGCACCCACTCTTGAAATAAAACAGAACACTGGGCTAGATGGGTCTTTGGTACAACCTGGCAGAAGCAGTGTGTTCTAAACAAAGATATTTTAATGAAAACAATCAAAATTCTCCTGTGAAAAGAAATGCTTGCAGTCTCAAAATAGTAACATAAAATCTCCAGTGAAAGCGGCACAGTGAAAAAGTCTGTTGAGGAATTAACAGTTGTGCTGACAGACTCGGGCTACTTCCTTTCCCAGAGCACATACACACTTCATTTGGTAAAGGCAGCACCAATTTCCTACCATTTATTTTCCTGTAGTGGACTCTAACACATGCGTTTAAATGCATACCAAAGCACACAGTCACACACAGACTAGAATTTTACTACAGACAGTTGTTTAACCCAGTTAGCACATACTAAGGAAGAATGCAGAAGGCCATGCACATGAAGTTATATATAAAAGGATGTGTTTGGTCTGGCTGAGGTGGAGTTAATTTTTTCCATAGCAGCCTTCACAGCGCTGTTCTTTGCATTGGTACCTAGAAAGGTGTTGATAACACACCAGTGTTTTGGCTGCGGCTAAGCAGTGCTCGCACAGCATCAAGGCTCCCTCTCCAACACCCCCCGCCACAGCCCTCACCCCCAAAGGTCAGGAGGCTGATGGTGGGAAGATCTTGGGAGGGCACATGGCCAGGACAGCTGACCCAAACTGACCAAAGGGATATTCCATACCGTATGATGTCTGCTTAGCAAAAAAAAGCTAAGAGAAGGGGGCGGGGGGCACTCATTATTACAATGTTTGTCTTCCAGAGCAACTGCTACACCAACCGCTACACGTACTGAAGCCCTTCTTCCTGGGTAGTGGCTGGACATCGCCTGCCAATGGGAAGCAGAGAAGAATTCTTTTGTCTTCCTTCACTTCTGCACGCAGCCTGTGCTTTATTAAACTGCCTTTATCTTGACCCACAAGTTTTTTTTTTCATCTTATTTTCTCCTCCCCTGTCCTGCTGAGGAGAGGATTGATAGAGAAGCTTGGTGGGCACCTGGCATCCAGCCAAGGTCAAGCTACCACAAAGGAATATTAGGGAAGGATCACTCTTTTTTTCCTTCCAAAAATACAGTATCCACTCAAAAATAAATTGCTACTAAAAAAAAAAAAATAATCAAATAATAATGGTATTAAGTGGGGGGGGGGGGACACACGACACACAGAGCATGGCAGAAATAACCAAATTCTCCAGGTTATCAGACTCATTTAAATATATGCTGTTTCTAGATTTTTTCTCATTTTGGCCATAAACAATGTGTTATCACTCTGAAGGTTCTGAAAATTGGACTGCTTTTAAACAATGAAGTCTGTAATGCACAGTTAGCATGACTCTAAACATAACCTTCAGCTTCTCCCTCTTATAAGCCCCGTAAAATTGGTTAAAACACGCCTTTATGTTTCCTTGGCTAACAGTAGGATCCCTGCAGCAGAAGACAGTGTAACAGTTTACAGTTTAAATACTTAACACTAGTACACATCATCTAAGCAAATGAAATGCCCGTTTCTCATTTGCCACAGAGTGCTCATAAAATCACAGAATGGTTTGGGGTGGAAGGTGTCTTGAAAAATGATCAAGTTCGATCCCCTCTGCCATGGGCAGGGACATCTTTCACTTTCAGGTTGCTCAAAGCCCCATCCAACCTGGCCTAGAACACCTCCAATGATGGGGCATCCACAACTCCTCTAGGGAACGCGTTCCAGCGTCTCACCACCCTCACTGCAAAAAATTTCTTCCTCATACAAATCAAAATCTACCCTCTTTCAGTTCAAAGCCATTGCCTCTCATCCTGTCACTACAGGCCTTGGTAAAAAGTCTTCTTCCGTCTTTCTTATAAACTCCTATGAGCCTTCTTTTAAGTTCATCACTTCCACAAAGGAAACTTCTGATATGTAATGTAGTATTTATATGCTACTCAAAAAGACCAATTTATTTCATGACATAAACTCAGATTTCTTTTTTATGGAAGAAAAGCAACACAGTCATGTTGTCATTCACCTGTACATCATAATCCTGAACAGAAGACAAATGCCTGGCACATGCTCCCTACCAAAGTTACACTATATTGGTGTGTTGGTAGGCCCATGTTACTCTGGCTACATGAATAAGCTTTCCAAATCAGCAGATAAATGACAATGAACTTGGAGTGAAAGACTTATTAATTCGGACAGTCTGATGGTGCTGCCGTTGTTTTGTGGAAAAAAGAACCACAGCAAAACTGTGCAAGCATGGGATCTCAAGGACATAGAAGACTGAAGTTCATCTGGGCACAGAGGGATCAGAAATGACACCTGCTACAAGTGGTCGTGCATATACAGGCTGCAGTTTGATCACTGACCCAAGCCAACCTCAGGATAGCAAGCTAAGATCAGCAGCAAGATGAGTATGTTCACAGCTAAGAATCAGTCCTAAGCAACAAAGGCCCTGACCAACAGCGGTGCAAAGTATGTCCACAGTAGCACGTGTCGCCACTGCATTGGTTTTGGGAACTTTATACTGATATACTTAATAAATCTTGTGAGACCTGAAGGGGGTGCAAGACTGGCTTCACAGAAGTCTGTTTTAGAAGCTGTATTTCCTGTTAAAGAGTATAATGAAGCCTGATCATTAACTTCTTAGATGCATATGAAAGAGTCCTTGGGAAGGGGTGAAGAATCCCATCCTGAGGGACTTAAAAAAAAAATAATCTGGGTTTAGGTGGCTTATAAAAGCATATTTAAAAAGGCATTTTAGAAATTACACTAATACTGTAATCTGTGAGAAAGGAATAACACTAAAATATAGCTGATAAAAAGAAATTAGGAAAGCATAATTGCATACACAGAGAGTAGTGGTATCTTAAGGAAAACTACAACAGATGGTTGGTTATATTAAGCACAGGTGTATTTTTAATGGTGTATTTCGAAAAATTAAAATCTGAAAACTATTCTCAGATTGACCAGCTTTTCACTAAGTTGTAAAAAGACAGACTATAGCAGGGGGAAAAATAGCTTCCAGCTTCACAGTTCTAAAACATAGCCTGTCTTTATTTTTAAAAGGATTTCTTGATTTCTGACTAGAAGGGACTGAAGGTTTAGAACACACCTTTCATAGTGATAGTATAATTTAATTTTTGAATGACATCACTCAGTTACATTGATCTATCAGTAGATCCTCTTTCGTCAAAACCTGATCCGTAACAGCTAAGCTTCTAAATGGCCTCCCCTTCTCTATTCGGAGTCTGACAAGCAGTCACAAATTTTCACTTTTAAAGAAAGCATTATGTACATCCTATTTCAACATGCATCTTAATACCAATTACTGTAGTTTCATCAATACTCAACTACTGAATACACTGTTACTGTCAAGCTCTAAAAAACTCTGATGTAAAAACCTCACAGCAGTTCAGGAATTACTGACTGCCATACTATATAGTTATTATTAAAATAACTAAGCTATTCAAAGTAAGAAAAAAAAATCACAATGAAGACATGAAGACACTTCTTTTCTGCCTTCACCAATCACTAAACAAGGACCTAAGCAGAAATCTCACAGGCTTATGACTAGCAACACTAGATTCAGGTGTCAAAATACACCAAGAATACCATATCAAACCAGTATTTTCACTTAAATAAATAAATAAATAACGTCTGTAATCAAACCTTAGTGTAATACAAGCATGCATTCTT
>KL279932.1:13509-23544 GCA_000699545.1 Podiceps cristatus | reverse complement strand
CCTACAAGTCTCCTGGTCTGGCTGCAATTAGGCTGTTCGGGGAAGTTGCTTAAGTGCAAGCTTTCAGATGCAGTGTTTGAATGTGTTTTATATGATCCTAGCTGCTGAAACACTGAAATCCATATATCCTTGATTTAAGTCCCCATCTACATGAATTGAAACATGGATGTAGGAATTAATACAGCCTACTTAGAACGTGTTAACGGCCCTTACCTCTTGGTAAGGAGTTGGTCTGCTTACAGAAAACATGATTCTGGAAAAAAACATCCCTGAAGTCTTGTAGCCCACTGAATTTGTGTCTCAAGACTTCCTCAGAGCCCTCATCTGATGATCAAATTTCCCAAGACACCGAAGACAAGTGCAAAGCTTTGTGTGTCACATCCTGTGACCTACAGTATCTTTGCCCCCAGCTTCTCCTGAAATTGTCTCCTGAAATTGCTATCTGCTCCCACTCCAGATTGGTGATGAACTACTACATAAGATGATAAAAGTGTGTGAAAGTGAAAGCATTCTTCTATTTTATGTCTATCCTTTGAAAATATTTTTCCAAACACACCATAACATTGACCCATTTTTTGCTTAACAGGGAAGTTGCATGATACTGACCAGTGAGAGAACAAAAATCCAAAAGGTTCCTGTCTTTTAAACCCACTCATGTTGGGCATGCAATCTGCTTTCACTACGTATGTCTGCTGCTTCTTCAGTATTCAGAAGTTTCAAGTATTGACCACACTGTGTGAAGCAGCTTTGATCTTGTTTGGGACTTCAAACATGCTGATAGACTGAGACCATGTTATACACTGTGTAAACTATTACCACTGAAACATTCCGAGGACTAATTCAGTAGATATTCTCAATGAATGAATCTACAAGGGTGGCCAAAACCACTTTGTAAACTTGGTTTGTTACTTTGCCAAGCTCTAGAAAAAGTCTTAGATTGTCTGAACATTTGAAAGACTCACACACAAGATTCATCCCACAATCTAATAGGAAAACTAAACCTAAGGTTGAGCCATTCATCTCTTTTTGCCACTTAATAGGTAGAAGTTGTACATATGAGTGTGACTGAAACAAAGGTTATGACCCATGTTGCCTGTAGGCAGACACTAGGCAGTTATGTTGTATGGGGAAGGACAGGAACAATTTACATGTCTCTATATGTGTTTAGATTTAAAAAAAAAAAAAAAAAAAATGAAGTCATCACCATTTTTCTTCTGGGCAGCTGAGAATAGAAGTGCTACTAGGAAACTGATTCAAATCAGAAAGTTCAAATTAAAAGGCAGGCATGCAATGACAGTATTGAGTAGGTTTCCCTATTTCTCCTGTCTGTAACAACCCTGTGATTGTAGTCACACTGCATCAGGTTGTTCATTTGATTCATGTGTTGGTTTTGGGGGAGACTCAAGAAAAATACAGAGCAAGCAAATAAAATATTTATCGTGAATTGAAAAGTTCTCACCTAGATTCTTGTTTTGCCCTTTGTATCCATCTTAAATCCTGGCATCCATAAGTCAAAGGATGATGGGTTAACTGAGAGAAAGTGACTGAACAGGAGGAAAAAAAGCACTGGTTTTGCTGTTCATAAGAAAAAATTAAATACTTAATAATAAAGTGTTTCCTTGCAATGGTGCTGTTAATGAGATGCTGTGCAACAATTACACAGGCACGTCATCTGGTCTCATGTGCCTCACTGGAATTAGGCATCCACATGAATGCTTTGCACATCAAGGATAGATTTAAGCATATTCCTAAACTTAAGTGTGTACTTAAAAGCTTTGTAGATTTTTCCATTGTACCCCAAACCAACATTATTTGGCTGCTAACTGGCCCAAATGTAATGTTTAAATAGGACTATTATTACATTGTGATTACTCTTTAGTTGCTTTTGTGGATTGGTTTATGTCAAGCCCAAATTCTATACAGGAATTGACCAAAGTGTCTGTAACAAGACTCTGAAACAGATCTTCAGTTGAATCAGAACAAAAGCCTTATTTCTTTTTTTACAGTGCTAAGGTTACAAAAACAAAACTTACTTTCTTCTTGCTTTTATTAGAAACTTTTTTTCCCTTGAAACATCTTTATCTTTCATACAACCACTTAAACTCGTATTTTTCCACTTTAAAACAATCCACACCTATGGACAGAGGTGCTTAATTAAAATTTCTAGATTTTGCTGTAGAAGTAATAAAAAATTACTTTTTTCAAAAGTTTTTGTCACCTACCTCTAAATGTAAAGCTCAAAGGGGAAAAAACCTCCAAACATCACCTCATTTGAATGTTTCATGTCAATTCCCTTTTGACATTATTGCTTTTCATATTTAATTGAGTTTCATTCATAGTAATTACTGATTCTGTGTGTATTTAGAGTACAGTTGTTCAAGATACATGTATATTTAAAGCAGCACCTAACTGCAGACACCGAAACTCTCTCGCAAAGTATTTGAAGGCAGTTAAATGGCAGAAAATGGTTTAATGGTTAAATGGTTTCTTTCTCCCATAACTCATACTGAGGGTTCTGTACAGTTGCTGACGCAGAACTGCTTTAGTCTCACAGAAGTCAGCATCAGGATCTGAACTGCTTTGGTTAATTCATTTCACAGACACGACAGAGGATTGTATGATCATTTCATTTGACCAACAATCAGCACAACTGGTAATCTGCAATCAGAAGCCCAGAATTTCTAATTAAGCTGCAGCAGTTTATCAGCAAGATATGCATATATTAGATAAAAGATTGATTCTGTAAGAGAGTGACAACTACAAGAGCATTGTCTCAATAATTAACTATTAAAAAGCTTATGCCTTGCAGATGCATGTTTATCTTGCTCTGTACTTACCCTGTCAGGTCATTCTCTTCCAGATTAAAGAAATGTCCCCCCTTCAAAAATCTCATCTGTGTTGAGTTACTTGCATGCTGCAATCAAGTCATATCTTCACTCTCTCTTAGATAAAATAAATTATTTGAGCTTTTTAAGAGCACTTGATTCAGAAAACAAGATGCAAGACCTCATTGCTCATTTCCCAAGAGCACCCCTTTTTTTGAAACATCAATACTAGGTACATGCACATATCATTCCCAGAACAGTATCATTGCTGTCATTTTAAAAAAGTGTGCTAACCCACTTTTCTTGCTATCCTACTGCTTAACTATCAAAGAGTAATACATGGCTTCATAGAGCATCTGCTTGAATTTAGGTGACTGTCTACCTTACATCTTAAATCCTTTTCACCATTACTGTGTTTCTGGACATTTTCTCTCATTTTATGCCTTGCACTCTCAGTCCTATGCTCATAATTTTATGTATGATTTTAAATAAGATTATATTGGAAACACATCACTTAAATAGGTTCACCTTCGTAAGTGATCCAGATTACTCTGTCTCTATTGCCATCATTACTTCCCACTCCACTAATTTCTGTGTCATCAGATTTGAGAGTATGGTATATGAGAATGTAATTTCAACTTTCCTGAACTACAAGGAAGCATTGTAGCCTCTTAAGATTTGAGACTTAATAATTACACATGCTCAGTAATGTTTCCTGAACTAAATAACTATATCTGTTAAGCCATCATAATGGCTTCAAAGTACAAACTGACATGTCAAATCCTCTGTTAACTTCCTTATGATTGGCTCTGTTATTAGGTGCTTGTGGATTCATACTATGTCTCTAATGGATCCAAAGATCTCATTACAGTTTTTAAGTAAATCATTTTTGTAACTGCCTCATGCATTTCTATGGTAGAACATAACATTTGAAAAAAAAAACAAAACAAAACAAAAAAACGTTTACTGGAGGTACAGTATATTTCCCTGCGAATTCCCTCTTTTACTTGGAAGACCCTTTTTAGCTTTGCACACACATTCATATTAAAATAGTATTTTTGGTTAAACAGCAGAGCCAGTAGGAGAAACAAAACAAACAAGAAAAAGAAGATCCATTTACAGCTGAGATTTGAAAATGGAAACAGTTGAGAGTCAGAAGGCCAACTGACAGGAATCACAGAAGAGATGGATAGAGATGGTAGGAATGACAAGGAAGAATGCAGACCGTAGAGAAGAGGAGCCAGAATGTTGTAGCTTTAGTACCAGGAGAAGCAGTGGGCGCAATCATTCAATCATAAAATTAAGAACTCTTACCTTTATTTTATTTCTGTTTGTGTATAGTTTTCCCTTCCGGCAATGACTAGTTTTCTTTAGTACTTTCTCTGTGTGTCTCATCTGCTGACTTCCTGGGTTTTTTAAGATACCTGCAAATGCTAAGGCAGTTATCTTTAACGGGTATCATTTAAAAGATGAGGCTGCCCTATGCACAGACTCTATATAAGCTCAGCAGTCATGGATGTGATTTTCTTCCTAGTCTTAGTTACACAAATTACATTTTCGAGCCTTTGATGTGCATAAAAGGTGCTTATACTGAGGTTGTATATTCTGTCTGCCTACAGGAATACAGTCCTCTAGTATCAGTTCAAAATTATGTTCTCAGATCAGTTCCACGTGTTCAATTACTTTATTTGCAACTGGGGAAAGGTTCTTCATAGTTCTGCTGCAGTCAACACAATCTAGGTGGTTTTAGTGACAAAGTCAGGGATTTAGTTTAGCAGCAGCTCCCTAGGTCCCTCAGAGTCCTGCTACTAGAAGGCTCTATAGACATTGGTTTGTGTCCAGTTGTCCATAAAAAAAAAGTGGTTGCAAATACATTGGACTTTTCCAGAATCTGCCATATCTGTGTTTTCTGAAACGTCTTGGATCATGTACTCTGATTTCCTTTAAGACCTTTTGCATTTTTCACTATATATTTACATTTGTCACCTATTTTGCACAGTCTTTCACATGCTTTCACATGTCATATGTCTCTGGACTAACCTTCTTCAGCATTATGGAAGGACTTTAACATTTAATCAGCCGAGTCAAATTTCCCGAGACGGTAACAAGAGTAACTGTGTGGTACTTACTTGCCTTATGCAAAGCTTTTGTTTTGTTTTGTTCTTGAATAGCCTCTCTCCTTTTCCTTCGTAGGCCTCCCTAGATTTCTCTGGGCTAGTTTTCTCATTTCTGCCAGATGATCTCATCTGCAAAATATAACTAGCCACTCCCTCTAGTGGTTTGGCCTTATCTTCCCAGGTTTCTCTTATAATACATAGAAGGCCTTGCATTCATCAGCTGTAGCACATTCAAATGGTGAAAAGCCCATTGGTGCCTAGGGTACTTACTTCCCTATAGGCAAACTAAAATAGCAGCCATTCATCTTAGTCTGATCCTGTACTGTTAATGAATTTTCACAGCATGCATTTCAGTGGTAGATTAAACATTTCTGTAAGTCTGTCTAAGGAGGGTATGGAGTGATTTTTATACTTCTGTCTCAAGAGAATAGTTTCATGAGTTTAAAGTTTGTCCTCTGGCAAGTTATAATCTCCTCTGACATACCAACCAAGCAAATAATGGGACCAAGGGTACAATAACCTGATGGCTTTTTATGGTTCTTAGGGAAAAGGCTTCTAGGTATCGAGTAGCATAGATGTTTATTGCTGAAGTAAAGGCACTGTGAAACAGTTCCAGCCTCAGGAACTCCACATGCCTACAAGAAAACAGGGAAAAACTCCTTCTCCATTACTAATAATGGAATATGTGGCTGTCAATTATATTCTGACCTACAGATGCCCTGTTTTTCCTACCCTCTTTTGTCCCTTGAAGAGGAGTAGGGACATGTATCTTTCCTTCAGCGTCCTGAACAAGTTCTGTTTTCTCACATCCTTCGCTCTCATTGTCCCTCTCTCCCTCCTTCTCCCCCTAGGACATCCCACCATTAACACCAGATGTCACCAGCATAAAATGGAGAAAAAAGGACTGCAGTAGTGCAGCAGTCCTTAAGATTTGGGTATGAGCATTCAGAGCCAACATCTCTTCATCTGTTTCCTCACAAGTCCACTCATTCCTATAAATTCATAACATTCTTAGAAAAGCAAGTTTCTTGATCCATCCTAAATCAGCTCCCTATGTACCCCTCCCCAACACACCCCCAGCATTGGCATAACAGCATATCCTTCTTAAACATCACTTTTCTCTTTTCCCTGTAAAATGAAAAGAGAGGGGAAGGGGAGGGAATTTGGTTTGTATAAGCCCCAGGCTCCTCCCACTCTCATCAGTCTCTGGGAAGGTTAATGATTAATTGAAGCCATCTGCTCAAGGCCTTCTCTCCATGCGGTTAGTTTGATTCTGTCACATATGTTCACACAAAGTCTAAATAAAACCACCTTCCTCTCTCATGCTTCTTAACAACTTGAGATAGAAGTAATGGTCTTTGGCTTGAAAATAGCTTAAAAAGTAAATTGTGAAGAGCCTGTCTTTAGTAGTGTAAAAAGAATTCTTAGAAACTTATGAAAACTATTTTAAAGCAAGACTTACTATCTCTCTGTTTAATTGTTGTCTTAGAAATAAACATCAAGTCTAGCTTGAGAGAGGGAGAAACTTGGGTGTTATTAGATAACTGTGACTCCATGAACTGATGCATTAAAAAAAAGTGCTGTGTAAAAGTGCTCTATTTTCTTTCTTTTTTGGGACTTAGACGAGGTCAAATAAAAATATGAGGCAAAGGCTACAAAAGGTGATAGAATGGAAAGAATTGTCTCTCTGAGGAATTATTCTTCATTTGTGAATACTGGATCCCCGGGGTTGATGGTGCACAACTGATGCCAGGGAGCAGCTGTTCTTTTCATATGTTCTCTCTAATTAATAAAATAATTACCATACTTTTTTTTTCCCCCTAGATAGGACTTCAGGCAGGTAAAAATGCATTAACTTTTGCTTCACTTTCTGGCCTTTTCTTGTTAAGTGGGCTATGTATATAGTAGTGGTAGTATCAGTAGTAGCAACAGCAGCAGTGTCAGTGGTAATAGTCATCATAAAGTCATCTTGAGAGAATACAGCCACATATAGAGATATATGCATTCTTCTTTCCTTCCTATGTTTCTTAGCAGCTGCCACAGGCTGTGGAAGTTATTCCTTTTCTCCCTTTTCTGTCCTTTACTGACTCCCCAAGATGTTCTGCATCAGGTTCTTACATTTCTCCCAATACTTCCCAGGGAGAAATCTATCCATAATTGACACATACCCCTCAACACGTGAGCACCGATTCAGGGACATACCAGGTTCACCAGGGCTGTGATATGCCATTCGTATGGACGACTTTTGTATTGAGGATAAAATGGACACATTCTGGATGCCTTTCTTTATTTGCAATTTTTTCTCCTTCTTCTTTTTACATTTCTTTCTGTGTATATATATATGTATTTTTGCTCTTTGGGATGATGTGGTGGACCTTTTGCAGTTTTTGTGGATGTCCCTTTTCATATTTGCCTCTTAGTGGAGGTGGCAGAACATGCACAATGACCATGAGGCATTTTAGCTGCGTTTCTCTCTGTGCCTTGAAGGAGCTGCTGCATGGGAAAGGAACCGGGCTAGAGGTACACATGCTAATGGACCCGTGGGTAGAAAGAAGAGGTGACATTAGGGGCAGATTCTATAACCTCTGCAGGCTCTAGAACTTGCAACTGGGAGAGAAACCTTGCTATCTGCAGATCTAGAAGGGGCAAAGTTTCCCATTCCTGAAAAGGCTGCGCTGTCATCAGCCGGGGGAGCATGGACGTACAGGGCTCCCCTGAATTAACACATGTTTAATCCAGCATGCAGGTTACAGAGAAACAAACAGTGTTGACTTTAAAAAAGTGCCAGTGATGGAGAAATGATGGACTAGCAATGGAATTGTCTTGAATACAAATTTAACACATTATGAATTATTCTATTTTTGGAAAGTATATCAATGTAGTCACAGGCAAAGAATAAGATTTATGAGCTCCTTATTTTTCACTGCAAACCCCATATATATAGTCTTGTAAATTATTCTTGTCTCACTGTAGCCATCAGATACTCCTATGAATACAAGAAGCCCTTTTATATTGATTTCCTGTTCTCCTTCATTGCTTAAACAGGCATAAAATAATATATGTCTGCAATTGTTCTTATTGGCCTCTAAGTGTATTTTTGTTTTGTTAACTTAAAGAATCAATAAAGCTTAAGAACCAAATTCATCTCTGAAGTAAATTAACAAAACCCTCTGAAGTTGCACAAGCAATAAATTGGTGTTAAATATTTCATACGGTACAGTCTTAAAAACTTCTTCTGAAACAGACACAGATTCAAAAAGGTAGCAATTCAGTAAAGCATTACTCCAGAAGTCAGATAGTATTTATGGGGAAAAAAAAAAAAAAGTATTTGAGATGAGTCAGACTTTGTATTATCTGCCTGCTCTTACTAGAGCTTAAAAATATTGTATGCAGAAATAATCAGAAATTATTTAAAGATGAAACTCAGAAGAAAATAATTTCCTATGCAGTTAGCAATTCCTGTGTATCATGCACTAAATACCAGGTTATGTCTGAGAAAAATAAAAAAAATCTGCAAGTACACCTTCTCCTTCTAAAAATCCTTCTTTCACCCTCTGTTTATTGTGATAAAAGAATAAAAAATGTGAGAAATACCTTTAAAAAGAAACATTATTTTAATAGTCTTCTTAGAAAATGTAGCTTTCAAGTGCTTACTGTAGAGAAACCAAAAAATAATTTCAGTATATCACCTTAGCTTTACAGGTTATGCTCTTGAAAGCATGTTGTCATGATTTCTATTACATTACACGAGCCATTTTAACAAGGAGCCTACATTTCCAACTCTCCTGATTACCTCCCTGCTTACTTCTTTCATTCCATTTTAAAATTGGATCACATCAAGAGCATAAAGAAAAGAGATTATTTTTCTTTTTTTCAGGAAAAGAGAAGACAATTGGCACGTTTTAACTTAGAACACTGCATGAAACTGTACCTCAGACAGCATCAGATGCCTCCTCTACTAAAGTTAAAAGCTGATAAACTTTGCTGTCTGTGCATTTGCCTGGACCAGCTCAGAATGCCAAAAGCCCCACATTAGATTCCCTTCACAGAACAGGTCTCTTTTTACTGATAGCTCCATAAAATGCCAGGATCCATTCCTCATCCCTCTGTGTCTCTCTTCTCCCTGCTTGTATTGATCAAAGTCAATGCATAGGCCCTTGGCTGTCCTTCTTCCTTTACGTGTGATCTTGTGCAACTTTTCCTGACCATGATTGCAGGTGACAAAACCCCCTGATGTAGACCCTGTAGTCTGTTTCTGGCTGTGCCAAAGACTGTTTAATTAGTAGTCTAATGAAACTGGGAACACTGTCTTCTTGTTCTCCTTCTTCTTCTTCTTCTTCCTCTTGTTGGTGTTCTTCTTATTATTATTCCTCTTCTTCTTCTCAATAGTAAAAGATCCTATCTTTTATAATCCCTGACTGGGAGCTAGTATTTCAGAGCTTTCCTGGGATAAGAAGCACATGTAATGTTTCACTAAAGGAGATCCAAGACCTGCCGACTCACAATTGGTCTTTAAAATTGTGTCATTCTGATAATCTGTGTTCCTCTATGTCCCCTTAGATATTTATAAGATCTTGTAATTGTCAAAAAAATCTTTGTAACTCAAAAACCACAGGAAACCAATGCAAGATGCCTCATGAAGACTTACAGAGAGCACAGTATGCCATTTCTGAGAGATTGCATGTCACAGAGTTATAAACTTCTATATCTACTTGTTTTTTATAGGGTAACGGGCATTGCAAAAGACAGAACAGAATTTTATACTCATTGTTCTTTTCATTTCATAGAAACATAGAATCATTAAGGTTGGAAGGGACCTTTAAGGTCCACTGTTAACCCAACACCACCACCATGCCTACTAAACCATGTCCCAAAGTGCCATGTCTACATGTTTTTTGAACCCCTCCAGGGATGGTGACTCCACCACTTCCCTGGGCAGCCTGTTTCGATGCTTGACCACTCTTTCAGTTAAGAAATTTTTCCTAATAGCTAATCTAAACCTCCCCTGTCACAACTTGAAGGCCATTTCCTCTCCTCCTATTACTAGTAACTTGGGAGAAGAGACCAACACCCACCTCACTACAACCTCCCTT
>KL279932.1:0-10274 GCA_000699545.1 Podiceps cristatus | reverse complement strand
AGAGGAATTTAAAGGGACAGGAAAGATTGCAAGTGAAACTAAGTAATAGATGGCATCTTAGATGTTGTTCTTAAATGTGTAATAATATATTATGTATTATTTAAAGAGTAATTGCACTCCAAGATTTAAAGCGTTCCTGACATAAGCCAAATCTGACTGCTTTGAGTGAAATGTGCACAGTCTGATTAATCTGGAGAAAATCGCACACTAATGAAGGTATAGTTTTCGGTTAAAGTACAGGAATCTGAGATCAGATGTTGAACCAAACAAAACTGGAATTTAAGTGGTAAAAGTATTGAAAGAAAAGAACAAGTAAAGAGCATAGATAAAAAAAAGAATTGAGAGGAGGAAGAAGAATAAGGAATAGAGGTGAAAAGAAAACAAAGATGCTATTTTTAATAGCACTTGAGAATATGTTATATGTTGTAACCAGGAGAACTGAACCCTTCCTCTGCTGTTGAACTACTCCCACTTGGATGCTTCTCTGCTGCCTTTGCATTTTGTATCCGTATGTTACATATGCTGTGATCCAAAGTTGTAAGTGGGCACGCAGTTACGCCTGCTTTACACCTGGAATTTCTTTTGTGCAGAAAGACTGTATAGACTAGCTCTGTGCCCAGTCTTAGAGCAGAACAAGATAATTTGAATATCAATTTGATCTGGCACATCTCTTGAAAGAATCATCAGAGCACACAGTAAAGCCAGGGGTGTCTTTTGTTCATTTACGTGTGTGTAGCAAAGCAACTGATGAACTAGTTGGAACTAGATGATGCTTAAGGTCCCTTCCAATCCCAACCATTCTATGATTCTATGATTCTATGATTCTATGATTCTATGATTCTATGAATTAGCTCCCTTCAGCCACCGTCACAAAAGCAGAAGTTCAAGTGAGGTAAGTGAGGACAACTGACTGTGCCAACATCATTAAGGGAAAAAGCAGTGGTCTTCTGGCAGAGAGCCAAAGAGCTTGTGAGGGAATGGGGATTAAAAACCCATATGCTTGCTCAGCTTGACTGGCATGGAAGCAAAACAACCAGCTCATTCCCTAGGAAGAAAGGACAAGACAGTCAGCAAAGCAGCCAAAGGGTGATTTGGCATTTTAGAGAAGGGGATGAAGGGGCAGTGTAGCAGCCCACTAAATTTGACTGGAGATTGGAGCCAGGAATCCCGACTGCCCATTGCAGCTCTCTCTTGGGTTTATTCTGTGGCTGGAGGCTGGTGTTTCCACCTTTATGTCTCCTTGTCTTCACATCAGCAAAATGTGATCGATGATATTCATACATTTTGGAAGTATTTTCTGATGCTTAGTTCAGTAACACTTGAAAAATGAAAAGGCACCTGGAAACATTATGCATTCTTAACCCCCTTGTTTGTACATTAGAAAGCCTCATGTGTGCAACCATTACATTCAGTGTACAGATGGCAATTTTAGACTGTAATTAATTTCATAAAGCCAGCAGCACGAGCATTTCCACGCAATACACAGAACAAAAGCATTAAGCCTGCACTATACATTCCTTGGAATTGGTCCCTGAAGTCAGAGAGAGACAGATACTTGCAGACACAAAAGAAACACCATGAGAGAAACTTTATACTATGTGCATATATATAGTGCCTAATAATCTTGCTTTAGTAACAGCAAATGACTGCTCTTAAATCCTCTGGTTTGCATATGACAGTACAGGGAGGTAAACTAGAGAAAAAGGAGAAGGAAAATTACGATCTAATAGTAATCTGATGTCAGTTTGTACCCAGTATGGCTCACAGTTCTTCATTCAGGAGGAGAGGGATGAACTATGTCAAGATGGAGTGCATGCCTCTGAATCTATTTGCAGTCCTTACAAATTGTAGAGTGCCAAAACATGTGGCTCAAGTGGGGATACAAGGCCGTGGAGCAGGGAGTGAGGTGAAGCATGCTCATGTAGCCTATGATACAAATTTCTTTTTAAATTGCTTTTTCCTTTTTCCCACCCTTTGCTTTTCCCCTTCCCTCCACCTCCTCTTTTTTTTTTTTTTTTTTTTTTTTTTTTTTCCCCCCCTTTTTTTTTCCCCCTCCCCCCCCCCCCCTTTTTTTTTTTTTTTTTTTTTTTTTTTTTTTTTTTGCCTGTTACTCTGATGAGCCTAGAGGAGCTGGAGGAAAGCAGTGCCAATGAGAGGCTCATCAAGCGCACTTCACAGGGGAGGGCTCTGCATGTCCCTAGAGAGTCCCTAATGGGGTGTACAAATACCTGAGGTTCATGTCTCATTGCCATGGCCAGCCAGATTTCTTCACATGAGCTGGGTGAATTCATATCAAGGGAAACGCTTTCAGTTTTAACGTACCCTAAACTAACTTTCTCCACCACACTGGACTTGGTTGCTCTGAAAGCTGTACCCCAGGCTGTTCTCAATCCATCTACAATTCATCAGACACCTTAAGCTGCAAGTTTTTCAGGGCGTTGTTTTGGTTACAGGTTCTTAACTGCTGCTCATCTCCTGCTGATATTGCAGAAAACCTGCCAAAAGCCTTCTTTTGTAGATAGAAATGAATCTGGATTAGTTTCCAGACATTCTGTCAAGAAGTTATACAGCACATAAGCTCCAAAAAGCAACTTTTGTTTCCATGACCATTTCTGTACAAGCATTTGTCTACTTTTATTGACATATGGTTTGTTTTTCTGAATAAAAAAAACAAACCAACCAACGAATAATTCAAATGTACATTTCAAATGAGCGTGCTTAACAGCCAGGAACAGTTGCTTTGTTTTGCACATGGCTTCTAGTGGTTCAGTATGGCTGGACACTCCGCTTTTCTATTGCTTAGCATGAAGAGTAATCTGAAAGAGAAATTGGCCAGTGTAACAATTTTCATTTAATTTGGCATTTCTTTTCAAATTATTTTCTGTCTAAATGAAGGTGTTGATCTTGTATATTTGCTATTCAAATCAATATGCTGATATGCTGATTTAAATGGTACTGTTAATCTAAGTAGGATTATACCTCAACCTCACACTGCTCACTGATCTGCAGCATCCAACATCTTTATCTCCTCTTCTCTCCCCAGCACTGCAGTGATAACACCCACCACTGCCAATCAGATATGAATATAGTAGGTGCTTGGAAGAGAGGTTACACTGGGAAGAACGTTGTGGTCACCATCCTGGATGACGGCATTGAAAGAAACCATCCAGACTTGATGCAGAATTATGTGAGTGTCCACAGGAGTCCAGATTTGCTGCTTTATTATTACCCTCAATAAATTTGCTGCTCCTGGAAAAATGGAGGGAGGAGGGAAGGAGGAAGACTCATACGAGGATTTCCTCAAATGTTAACACCAGTGGGAGGAAAGAAGACAGCTTTTGGTAATCTGTATTGGTTTACTTAAGACTATGTTCAGTCTGAATGTATTTAATGTCTGGATGCCTCCTGTAGCCAGGTCTTGAATTTCTGAACAACTGGAACTAATCATCAGATGTTTTTTCTCTTTTCTGTAATTATTTTAGTTAATATCCTCACATTCTCAGAATTTAGAAATGGAATGCACTGCTTTTCAGTTAATGTGTGCAGCTGAAGTCCATTTTTGGCAAATACATTTAGCTAGTAAGACACTAGCTTTTCTCAAAGACTGTAATTTTAGGCATATTCTTCCATGTATTTATTTTTAAAGCTATTTATCTTAGAGCTAGAAATAATATTAAAGGAAAAGGACATGACTTGTTACAATTCACTCAGTTAAAAACAAGTGTATAATATTTTGGGGTCTTTCTAGTAAATCTTTCTTAACTCCAGGGAGTCCCCTCACAATTTGTTATTGAGCTTTGTTTTCTATGTCCTATGTTTCATGTCGCCTCAGGAGGTTTCTGTTTGCTTGTGATTCGTCATAATTAAATGAGTGGTTTAATATACCTTGGAAGGATTGTGTGACATGAGGAGAAGCTGCTTCTCTAGTGGATGACTTCTTGTGTTAGTGTCAGAGTTTGAAGCTGTTCAGAGCATTAGGGCTGCACTTTGCTGGAGTGATTAGTCCTGTGCTTTGGGAGTAGGCATATTCTGAAAGCATATGACCTTGAGGACCTTATCATGTCTTTGAAATAAAGTGTGCAAGGTGTACATTCACACAAGGTAAGAAAACAAAGATGTTTGGATTGAGCTTGACTGGTGAAGGTGACCAGTGCAAGGCATGCATATACCTTCAGTCCCATTACGGACATAGATTTTGTAAAACAGCCCTGAACACAGGCTTTTTGCCATCTTAAAAAGGATTGAAGAGATGAAGGTGGCAAAAACATATTTAACAACGCATCAGAAGCTACAATCGTGTCCGCAGTTTAAAGCCATTTATTTTAAATTAGCCATACTTAGATCTGTATCCTTCCTTGTGCTGCATGTGGAACTCAGCTTTGAAATACATGAGGAGGACTGCACAAACACAAGTGACAGGCAATTGCCCTATTTGTCAATGTATACTTGATCCTAATGCATGCCACATCTTTCATTTTAATATCTTAAATTGTTTAAACAACCCAAATATAATTTTACGTCCTCTATGAATGACCCAGATTGTATCATATGTCACCTCATCCCAGTACTGTCCTTCCACTGAATTTAAAGCAGCTATTTATTCCCTTACCACCTCCTCTCTCCTCTCTTTCCTCATGCCAAGAAGGAATTCCCCCAAAGCAGTACACATTGCTTGTTTGATGACAAATGCCTTCTATATATCAGATTATTGCTGGTGTGGCTGCAAACATGAATATTTGAGGTGGATGTGGTAACTGGTTTTGAACAAAGAAGAGATTAAAAAGAGCTGCTTGCCATGTCAACACACCACATGCTACCGCATCGATTAATGGTAGCCATACAAACCAGCAGCTATTTACTCTATAAACTATTTTCAGCTGTAAGAATCCTGGTAAATGTAAAATATGGAACAAAAATACAAAGATATCTTGTAAATATTTGAAACAGTTACACTCCCAGGGAAATAGGCATGCAGTTTATGTTGCATTTCAAGCTGTATTTTTATAACATTATTCTTAAGAAAATTATTCTTATTCCTTGAAACTATGACTGAAATTTCAGTCATCATTGTGCAGAGAATTTCATGAATCTGGAAACATTTAGCAAAATCCCAGTTTTGAGAATGAACTCTCTTAACTTCCAAAAGTTTCTTAGAAGAAATGTAGTTTTCTGGTTTAATGAAACACTACTTTCTATTTCCTCTCTGACACTGGAACTATGCTTTTTCATAGCATTGTCTATCCTTCTCCCTTTTCCAAAAATAAAATAAATTATGTAAATCCTGTAATATTAAATATATAATCCTTTCCTAAAACATGCAATCATCATAAAACCACAGGAATGTTAGTTAACCTAATTACTCACTTGTAGGAACCTGCTGAAGAATGTATAGGCCACATGAGTCAATGGCTAATTAATGAGAAACTGGTTTTCTTTCTCCTGTTGGCTGCAGGATTCACAGGCCAGTTTTGATGTCAATGGAAATGATTTTGACCCTATGCCTCGGTATGATGCCAGCAACGAGAACAAGTAAGGCACTATGACATTCATGACATTTTCAATCTAGTTCATCAAGTAGAACGTACCAGTTCTTCTATGGAAGTCCATGCACACTGCATGACATTTACTCTTTGGAAGCATTAGGAACTATCTGAAAACACATAAAATTAGTTTGAAAGTTCTGGGCATGTGAAATGAACCATTCTAAATCCCTTTGGGATGCAGGATATAAGGGGTGACTTACTGTTCTCAGATATCATCTAATTCGGTTATTGGCAGTTTATTGTGTGTGACAACTGGCTTCGCTTCTGACTCTCTTAAACTTTGTAGGCTTTGTGTATTAAAGAAATAGGCAAGTTAATGAAGATTTTTTTTTTCTCTAATGATGTCTTTTAAAGTGATCCAGATTTTACGTGTGGAGGTTTGATAGAAACCTTATAAACCCAGAAGTGGCAATTCTGCCAGATTATAACATCTGTGTCACATGACAGGTTGGATGTATCTCCGTGAATGATATATTTCTCCGTCAGAGCTCAGCTTCCTGATGTTTGTCATTCCAACTCTGCTCTTTGGATGTGCCGTGGTGAAGGCTGGGGGACACACTGGGAGAGACATTTCACCTCAGGAAGCAAGCCACTTTTCTGGCCCTATGGGTATTTGAGGGCAGTTATTTGTTGGTAACATTTTTTAATGTAGGTACTTGGCAGAAATAAATACATTTCTGTGGAACTGAATGACTTAGAGGAAGGACAATCATACTAGCTGTCAACATGGTGACTACACATTTTATTTTCTTGAGGCTTGTTTTTTGTTTGTTTGGGTTTTGTTGTTTTTTTATTGTGGAAAGCATTTAGTATTGTTTGACTGCAGAAGAGAGACTACAATAGGTGAAATTTTGTCCTTTACACAGCTGAAATGCTTTTGGGTTTGTGTTGCCTCTTCTCTACAATCCCATAAACTTTATCCAGAAGAATGCAGCAGGTGCAATCTGGGAATCAGCAGAAAACTTAACAATGGTTTGACTGGAGAAACCAACTGGAGCAACCTTGGATCACCCTTTGATGGGAGAATTCTCTCCTGGTCAACACCTTCGTAACAGCAGACAACCATGTATGGACAGGCTGAAGAACAGGGCCTTGTTACACATAGCTGCCTGTTACATATAGATCCACTCATCTTACAGTGAATCTCAAAATGCTGTCATAGCTACTTTCAGCCATAGAGTGAAATAACTGTGGAAACCAAATACTTGTTTGGTCAGTCAGCCTGATCCTGCCTGGTAGGCTGAGATGAGAAATATGTAAGGATTTAGGTCTTAGAAGCTATGCAAAGAAATGTACATACACACACACACCCCCCTCTTAGTTGTGATGACTAGAAATACTATTTAACTTAGAAATATATTCTATTGGTATTAATTTCACAGAATCACAGAGTCACAGAATGATAAGGATTGGAAGAGACCTCTGGAGATCATCTAGTCCAACCCCCCTGCTATTATTATTTGAATAATAATAATAGTTTATTCATTTGGGACTCCAATCCTGGCCAATGTTCTCATTCAGTTGCTCTTACTTGATGTTGTTTATGTGCTGGCAAATATTTTTGTCTAGAAACAAGTACATGCAAGAGCTGTTTCTTTCCCTTTTGCCTATTAGGCTTATCTTTCTCATCCTATTTTCATAGAATCATGGTTTGGGTTGGAAGGGACCTTAAAGATCATCTAGTTCCAAACCCCCTGCCATGGGCAGGGACAACTTTTGCTAGACCAGGCTGCTCAAGGCACCATCAAACCTGGCTTGAACTCTCCCAGGGAGGAGGCTTCCAATAGCTTCTCTGGGCAACCTGTTCCAGTGCCTCACCACCCTCATAGGGAAGAATTTCTCATGTCTGATCTAAATCTACCCTCTTTCTGTTTAAAGCCATTACCACTTGTCCTCTCACTACATGCCCTTGTCAGAAGTCCCCCAGCTTTCTTGTAGCCCCTGTTAGGTACTAGAAGGCTGCTAGAACAGCTCCCCAGAGCCTTCTCTTCTCCAGACTGAACAAGCCTGACTCCCTCAGCCTGTCTTCATATTTTCATACAGAAGCTCAGTTTACTGAATCGTATCTGCCTCCTCATCACTAGAAATCTCCTTAATCAAGAGTACCATGAAGGAATAAAAAGAAATTCAGTAAACCTCTTTGTTTTCAAATGTGTAAACATTCTGCACATGCAGGATAATTTAAGCAAAAAGAAAATACTAATGTGGAACAAATGGTAGACAGACTTGGTTGCTGCATTGCCTCAGTTAAGTTCCTAAGCCAAGCTGAGGATTTCAGAGCTAGATGCTCATAAGGAAAATGCTAACACAACACTGAAGTTGAAAGGAGATATCCTCAAGACAAACATTCATTGAAACAGAAGAGTGAATAGAAGTCTATCAATTCTTGCACTTTCCAAAGCCTTCCGTTTTTCTTACAGGAATTTCATGTGACGTTATCTCCATTTTAGAGGTGTGGAAAGGTCAGAATCAACAAATGTGGTATAAATTTTTGGTAGCTAATAAAAGAAGCCTTTGATTTGGCTTATGACAGGTCTCAGGACTACAAGCAATGTCTAGAAACATGCTAGTTAACTGAAAATGGAGTAGGAATATAGGACACAAATTGTTTGCAGCCCAGAGTATGTAGGCATGCCACTCAGCATGCTGCAACAATTTGTATGACTGACCACTTCAACATCAGCCATAGCTTTGAACTAGTAGTCCTTAGTATAGCCCCCTACCAAGTGTTGGAAGAGCAAAACTGCAGCTGCATGATCCCCACACAAGGGTGGTCACCCCCATTCCTTATCTCATGTTTGCTATTTCCTCCTTTCCCCAGTCTTTGTGCAGCTCTCTGGAGTGAATCATGCTGAAAACTGTGATGCCAACAACAGCCATAACAAATTGCATTTTCAGCCAGATCAGGCAGGTACCTCATTCAGCCTAGCCTGATGTCAGAGGAAAGTGAGACAGGCACAAGTGAAGAAAATGAAGCATGGCCTGAACCCCTCACTGACAATGCCAGTTTCAGTCAACTAAGGTGACGGTATGGCAATGCCCCAAGTGCTTACGACTGTTGTCCACAAAACTGAGTGATGGACATGCCAGCACTGGCCCCCAAGGAGTTTTGAGAAAAGATGTGACAGTCAGCATGGCCCTGTGCGACTACTCCTCAGCTGAGCTGCCAGTTTGCATCATAGCACGTCCCACTCTGCTGCTATCCACCACCCCCCAACACCACACGTACTTCAGGAACACATCCTGGCTCATCTGTGTAGAGATGCTCCTGTCCTTGGAGCTGGAGCATGATGAGGGTACACTTTGAGGCCTTCCAGTTTAGGTGCACTTTCAGGGATTCACCCTCTTTAGTGCTGCAAGGAGCCACGTACCTCCAGCTGTAAATCACAGATGAAGCTTTTTCTTTGGCTGGATACTGAAGTCATCACTTCTTAAAAAGCAAGTCCAGAGAAGGGAGGCTAGTTAGAGTTTTATATGGAATATAAAACTGGACTAACTCATTTGTCTCCTAGGACTGGGGGATTTGAGTTTTCATACCCTGCCTCCCTGGTGAATACTTCCTCTGCCCAACCCCTAAGGTCCTGTGGTGAGATATGGTGGTGGGAGGGCAAGATGCTGTGCTGTACACATATAACTGTGTTGTTGGTGTTATCAGGAGGTACAGTGTCAGTGTAGAGTCAGCTGTTGGACACAGAAGATACTGAAGCATGCTTTCAATGTAAGGTTACTTGGCAGCCTAACCTCTGCTTAGAGACTCAGTATTTCCAGTTAACAGATACACTGAGCCTGGTAGGCAGCACCTAAGCACCTTTGATTTTTGGGGCTGTTAGCTTTCCTTCCCTAGTTTCCACTGAACTGAACAAGAATTAAACGACTACGTAGGTACTGAAAAGCACTACTAGTAGCTTGTCTGTATTTTTATGTGTCTAAACTATCTTCAGAAATTGGGGCAGCAGTTTTTACTGTCCAGCAAACATGGTCATTTGGCACTAGATATTCAAGTATCTAGTGTAGTGGAAGTTGAGGTAACTACAACCATGGAACATTCTGAAAGCCATACTTTGCAAAGATTTCGTAATGTGCAAGATCAATTTGATTGATTCCTGCTTCCTGCTATGGCAACTGGACAACATTGTGTAATGGTGATTTGTGTCTTCCAGTAAAGGTGGGATGTACAAATAGGTCATTTTGTGAAATAATCTAGTTTATTCTGACTCATTTTATAACCCAACCTTAAGGGACAGAATGATAAAGAGTAAAAAGAATTGCTGTAAAAATAAGCAGGTGTCTCTGGGCAGCTTTGCACGCAGCTGTGAAACATCAGGGTACCGGGTCTGTTTGCTAGCTTTTTACTTTTAATTAGTAGTGAAGGCTTTCTGTTGCAGAGGCTTATTGGTGAGGAAAAAAGGAATGACAAAAAAATTAACTGGGATTTTGTGAAGCGACTGTAGATAACCAGACTGGCACTTTCCAAAATTATATTTTTGAAGTTTTACATTAATCTTCTATTAGCTAACGAGAATAGAAGGGTTGGAAGAAACATTAGACTAATCTTTCAAGGCTTGTAGTCAAAATCAGGGTGGGATGATAGTTTCTTTAACTACTATGGTATGCAGGAGTTCTGCCAGAAGTTTACTTTGATTTCTACAATTTGGCAGCTAATCATGAAGCTTGTAAATGGTACAGGCCTATACTAGAGATTCCTTTTGCTCAGAGGCTAAAGACAGCAGT
>KL279931.1:43987-62176 GCA_000699545.1 Podiceps cristatus | reverse complement strand
CGCTGATGGCCTCGGCCTTGGCTACAAGACAGCCCTGCTGCTGGCCAGCTGGCATTGGCTCTGTCGGACATGGGGGAAGCTTCTGGCAGCTTTTAAGAGAAGCCACCCCTCTAGCCCCCCCACCACCACCAAAACTTTGCCACGCAAACTCAATAGAGTTATATATTACATTTTTAAACTTTAGCACTGTTGGGAACTAGCTCATTTAGTATTTTACCTTTTGATGCCCAGTGACCCTAACATCTAGAATTTTGGAACCAATGTGCAAAAATCTAGCATTTTATGTGTTTGTTAATGCTTTAGCTCCTTCTGCAGTTGAATGGATACGTGTGAAGCTGAGTTATCTATAATTATGTATTCTTTAAAACAATATTTGAAAATTCTGCCCTCTTTCATACTTCAGATTTCATATAAACTTGTCAAATGTATGTAGATTTCTATTAGATTATCTTGAGCTTTTCTTTAAGAAAAAGTCATCAAAAGTATTCCTGCATTGAGATGAAATGCTGCTTTTCTTTTTTTAAATACAAGGAAAGTCAAAAACTATTTTAATGAAACAGCCTTGTAAAAGTCATCTTGTATATGTTTTTATATGTACTGTAGAATTTTCATAATGAGTAATAAATTATATTTTAGTATATAATTTGATTTAAAAATTTTATAATAATTAGTGATTTTAGTATAGACAACTAGTGTTTAATGTCTTTAAACATGAACTTGCTAACCTGAAAGCTTGTTGGTAGTATTTCTGGGTCTTGTTTTATTTGTGATGGATACTAGTCATGGAGTAAGTGAAATAAGACGTTTCACTATATGGTTGACATCAAAAAATGCTACTTTTCTGAATCCAGATTGATGAGTTCTTTTATTACACTGAAATCTAGTCAGAAGTCAAGTCCTGGTTTGAAAAATTGTGATGAAGTAAATCCTCTGTTAATACACTGTTAGCAAGACCTTGAAATACATAATGCCAGACGTCTAGTAGCAAGGTGAGAGCGGAAGTGCTTTTTCCAGATGGTCTCTGACATTTGAAGATAAATAAAAATGCTGAAGAGTATTTTTCAAAAAACCCCTACCAAAACAAAACCCCAAACCAACCCACCACCAAACAACTCCAAATTTGCTGCACCATCATTTTATTAACATAAAGGTTAAGCACAAAATTCAAATCAAGATAAGATGATAGCTCTGAAAGCTGTTAAATGTGTTAAATTTTAATCTGGGCTTGAATTATGATATCTCTGTTTTTATTGTCATTTTGTTTTCAGCTCCATGGGGCTGGCAAAAGCAGCTTTAGAAGCAATTAATGGTTTCAATCTCTTTGGAAATCAGGTAATAAAAATGTTTGTTTTCTCTCCTTTTTTATAAGCAGTGATAATTTACACCATGGATCAGAGAATATGTAAAAATATCTAGCACAGTTTGTTTATTAGATTCCAGCTTTAAAAAGAGTTAATTTGCAAACTGATTGCTCCCGTTTCAGGCACAGAATTAAACTAATAAAATTATTAGTACCCTTACTATCAAGAATTACTTTTTAATTAAAAAAAATTAAAAATCTGAAACAATTTCAATTTATCGTGAAAAAGGACTTGGTTGCCAAAAAGGCTTTTTTTTCAGAATTGTATCTGTTGCTCATAATACACTATACCTCTACCTACAAGCATTATGTTACTTCTGTCTTGTTCTTTCATGTGGCTTTTGATCAAGATTTTATACAAGCTGCTTGTACGTAATCCCACTGCTTCATTGGGTTTTAATTTCAATATGTTGCATAGTGGTAAAATCTTTTCCCATCCTTTCACATGACTTGGATCAATTAAGAAAGCAAGCCTTTTCTTACTCTGTCTTGTAGTCCTCTTCTACATGCATCTTTTCTTAGGTGTTAAACCTACAGTAGTCTATAGTTAAAATAATACTCTTCCAAATGAATGGTCTAGAAAATGTACAAATGGAAGAGATACATCATTGTCAAGCTGTTGGTGTGATTAGTGAATGGGAACCAAGGGTAGGAGTACAGCTAAAAAGAAAGCTGGATAGCATCAAGCGTGTGTAGAAACAGCTATAAAACTTGCTGGTGAGCTTTGTCTGTAGATTGCGTGACAGGGAGGAGAGGTTGGTCACAAAGTGGGTACCCAAAGTAAAGCCTTCCATATTGCACTGTTTTCTTGGAATCTTTCATCCTTTTTAACTTGTAACTTGTGGACCTTGCTCACATGCCCAAATGTCTATTTTATACAAATTAAACATTAATCAATTAAAACATGCTTTATTTCTTCTTACTGTTGAGTAACATTTGAAATGACACGTTTACAAGTAGCTTATTTTTATACTTGTGTATTTTTTTTCTGCAGTTAGGCAATATATGATCCTTTTGAGTTTTAATAGTTTTATATAATGACCTTGACTTGAAGTACTATTTGTATAATTTTTTAATAAAGTTTCTGTATATCCTTGCTGGCTTCAAGATAGGATTTTTATTTTTTTTTTTTAACTCTTTCTGCAATACCTGTGCTCTCCTTTTGTCTTGTAAGTCAGATGGAGCTGATTTTCAGATGGGATACTTGTCTGTTTCAAATATTCAACTTCAAGAAACTCGGTTAAATGCATTGGTTTGCCATAAAGAAAATAGTGCAAAGGAGAGAAGATATAAATGGTAAAATGGTAGATGGTGAATAAGCGGAATTCTCAGGTGGTCTTTGTATGAGATAATGAGTGTAAGGTAGGTCAACTGTAAAGGTGTGACTGGGAGACAGTCCCAATTACATTCCAAGTTCCTTTCTGTACCGCTTGATTTATTAAAACATTCTTAGTTATTTGTCTCTCCATTTTTCTATTGGTAAAATGGAAGGTATGGATCGGAACAGTCATATAAAATAATTATTAGCACTACTGGACAAAAAGTTCTTCCTTATAGTTTATTCACATAAAAATACTGTTAAACTGAAACTTTTTAGAGCTATTCAGATGCCTGGGATGAAATATTTGTTATAATTTATTTCAAATAGTGAGCAACTGACACAGAAGTAGAATCTATTAAGTAATATTTTCTATTGATGAAAAGCTATACCACTTACTATTAGTAGACTCCTCTTTCTCTTACAGCATAAAACCCTTCAGAAATCCTAAACAAGGATTTCTGGCTCTCTAGACTTAGGCATCCATTACATTTTTTGTGGGTATCTGTTCTTGGTAGGATTTTTGTTTGTGTGGATTTTTTTTTGTGGGTTTTTTTTTTTTTTTGTTGTTGTTGTGCTTTGGTTTGTTTGGTTTTTTGTTTTTGTTTTTTTAATCTGTATATTTGTACTAGTACTGCAGTACAATAGACTTGTTCTGTTTAGAATCCGCTCCTCAGGAAACATTGATGGGTGTTTGCTTGATGAGTGGAGAACTATGACAGTGCTCTTCATGCATACACAAATAACACTTTCAAAAAGAATTAGCCATTTGGTCCAGTTTTATTTAGTTTACGTACATTTTAAAAACTGATGTTATGTGTTAAGAACTAGGAGCTAGTAAGGATCTGAAATAACGATCAAATGTTACACACACATTGTCAGTATTTCAGAAAAAAACATTTATCTGCAATCTTTACCTTCTCAACGGTCTCAAGCACTGGTAAATAAGTCTGCTGGGTTTTTTTCCAGGTGATTTCTTTACTAAATTCTGAAATGGATGAATAAATTGCTGAAGCAAAACCAGTTAAAATGCTTTGAGAGTTTATTTCCAAGATATTTAGCATAAACAGAAACCATTTTGACCTTCAGCCTGCCATAGACTTTGCCTTTGTGCTTAGCTCCAGCTGTGTTCCAATAGCTTTGAGAAATCCTGCTGAGCCCCTCAAGAGGAACTTGTTTGCACCTGCAACTACAGCTACACTAGTGCAACCTGCATAAATCATTGCTGGGGACAGCAGACTGCTCAGCCTTTCCATGCAGATTTTTCCAGTCGCACTGTGGGTGCTGAAAGAGGCTATTAAATAGAAATATGTAGTATTGTAGCTGTTCTCTCACACGTTACGTATCTTTGAGTATATCATGATAGGGCAGTTTCCCTGAGCCCAGAGAATGGATGCATTCATGGATGCACCCAGAGAGACAAAATAAAGGTCACTTATTGTTGATATTCACATTAAACTGTTCCTTCCCTCCCTCCCTGAATTCTAGAAAACATTAAAAAAGAATATAGTTCCTTAAAGAAGTCATTTTGTTCTGTAACAAAGCACTGCTTAACTGATGTTCAGATATTTTTAATGCATCCTTTGCTATACTTTTTCAGTGTCAGATACTGTAAAGAACAATTATGAACTGAAAAATGATTGGATTTTTGTTTAATCTGAATTTTACATGCCTTAATATAAAAAGGAGTTAATTCATGGTTTTTAAATGCTGCTTACTTTCATCCCCATCATACCAGAAGTATTTAATAAAAAGTGGGAGCATAAAAATAGTCAAGCTGTAATCCTAACATTCCATTGGTAAAAGATTTATTTACACATTAGGAAGATAATTTTTGATATAACAGATAAATAAGCTATTTAGTTCCTCATTATTTTGCTTCATATCCTATGCTAAATTTCTTCATTTTATTGTATTGTATATCTGTGAAACAATAGTTATAAGTCTGTATGAAATAGTTAATACCATAGAATCATGGAATGTCCCAAGTTGGAAGGGACCCACAAGGATCATGTCCCTGTATAGGACAACCCCAAGATTCACACCATGTGTCTGAGGGCATTGTCCAAATGCTTCTTGAATATTGTCACGCTTGGTGTGGTGTTTGCTTCCCTGGGGAGCCTGTTCCAGTGTTCCACCACCCTCTGGGTGAAGAACCTCTTCCTAATAGCCAACCTAAACTTCCCCTGCCGCATCTTCCTGCCATTCCCCTCAGGTCCTGTCATAGGTATGGCATTGGTATAAGAATTCTCTTATAATCCTTAACTGTGCATTGATTGTAGCCAGATCCTGAAATCAGTGTATCATCCTAAGTTCTGCTGAAGTTTGTATGGAAGTGGGCCTGAATTCCATGTGTCCTGTCCGTCCCGTTCCCCACCCCGCCCCCCCGCCATAGGTGAACAAGTCCCCTATGAAGAGAGGCTGAGAGAGTTGGGTTTATACAGCTTGGAGAAGAGAAGACTCTGAGGAGACCTTATTGTGGCCTTTCAATACCTAAAGGGGGCTTATAAGAAAGATGGGGAAAAACTTTTTAGCAGGGCCTGTAGCAGTAGGACAAGGGGTAATGGTTGTAAACTAAAAGAAGAGAAATTCAGACTAGATATTAGGAAAACACTTTTTACACTGAGGGTGGTGAAGCACTGGAACAGGTTGCTCAGAGAAGTGGTAGATGCCCCATCCCTGGAAACATTCAAGGTCGGGTTGGACGGGGCTCTGAGTGACCTGGTCTAGCTGAAGGTGCCCCTGCTACTGCAGGGGGGTTGGACGTGATGACCTTCATGGCCCCTTCCAACCCAAACCATTCTATGATTCTATGATAAATAGCTTTGAATTTGTGTCATTAATGTAAGAATTCCATTTTAGCTACAATACCTTTTAGAAAAAAAAAATCAGCAAAACTACATAAGAGGATATGCGTTACTGGCAACGTGAGTTAACAAACTAATGAATTAAGTGCATGATGCACGCACGTGTGCAGTAAAATGGGACTGCTAGCGACAAGATGAACACCATTTCAAGTTTGACCTAGTCACAGTATGATCAATTGTTCGTATATGAGCTACATGTCCTATGTTATTTTGTGGAAAAAAAAATATATTAAAAAATCAAGCCTTTGTAGGGTGTCTTTGCTACAGAACTTTACAGTCTTTAGAGAAATGAAAAATAGTTCACTTGTAAAAGATGATGCTTGTGGTTTTGTGAAATGCAAATTAGTCTGGTTTTGAATCCCCAAAGAATCCCTTACTGAAGCACAGATTTTGAAACTGCATGTTCACACGTATAGACAAATTGTGTTCAGAGTTTTCAGATTAATTTAGAGATTTGTGAATAATCAGAGTCTGGAGTAAGAAGAAAATAGGAGAATAACATCATCAAAGCAAATGGGATTATGTACATTTTTCTCAGCATTATTCAGTTTATCTTGCTAGAATGATTAAGAGAACACAGAGATTATTTTCCATGAGGATAGTGGAAAATCGTGTTTTGTTTGGTATGGTATTTATAATAGTAATGGAATGAGTTCAGTGCTGAATGTGTCTTCCAATGGGATAGTGATCTTGAGATTCGTTATCAATTACAGCATATATGAAGATATCCATTCATTAACAAACTGTGTTGAGTTTCCAAGAAACTGCCTACTGATGCTACTTTTAAATGCTGTTGATTCAGTTTAAACAGTATCTCAGGTATGGGAATTTCTCTGAGTGTTTCAGGATGTATCAAAAAGCTGACAGAGATACAGTGTAAAAGTACAGAATTTTACTAGGAAATGGGTTTTGTGAAGGAGAAGATGTTGATGACATAGACCTTGCAATAGCTGAAAATCAGGTCACTTTTATTGGCTACAGAAGTCCTTTTCCAAAGCACTACCTCAGGTAAATAGCAAATTATTTGTGTTCTGACTGACTTTTAATGAAATATTTGGTATCAGTATTTGGAACATTTCTTGCAGTCTCAGCAAGGGACAACTACTTTTTTGTTTGTACTTAATATAGTCATTATTTTTCAAGAATTAATGGAAGAGTTCATAGCTTGAATGAATCCTATAATTCATACTCACTAGTAGGTAAAACCATCTAATTTTGGCTATATTTAAATCGTTTGAAAATTCAAAACGTCGTGGTACATTTTCTAATTAAAATTACCAGCTACCAGACTATGACAGCAAAACCTAAATAAAACAAAGAACTGGTTATTTTCACCAGGATATGCTAACCTTTCTTCTCTTCCTCTTAAATAAATTTACTGTTCTGTTTACAGGGCTGCTCTTGGTCTGTTATATTTGTGGATTTTGATGCCCATAACCGTAACAGACAGACTCTCTGTTCATTGCTACCCCGAGAGTCAAGGTCTCATGTAAGTAATTAGATTAAATTCACTTCAACAGAGTGTGAAGAAAATAAATGGATATGAACATAATGGCCATCATGGAACTAAGAATTATGTTCTGCTTAATAAAGATAGAATTTGCTGGGAAGATATTACATTTATGCTCCTTAAGTGTCACTGCGATGTAGTTGTTTCTCTGCAATGGAATTATGATGGCATTCTTTATTTTATGAATATTCAGGTTAAAATGGTAGCCTGTTGGTAGCTTTCTAAACAACTTTAAAATAAAACTTCAAGTACTAATGATCTACGGTAACTGAAGTAGGGTTTGCAGTCTTGGTGATTGTTTTTGCTTTGGCCTAGTTTCCACAATGCACTCAGTGCCTGCATTTTAGGAACACTTTATTTTAGCTTTAATTAATTCTTTTGTCTCGAAAAGAAGCCTTTAAGGTTGACTTATCATAAATTGCTGAATATGGAGGATTTCTTGTTATTATAAGCTACTGTTACAAATAAGGATATCCTCAATGGTAAATCTAAGTGACGTAAGTATAGATTAATTTACAAAAATCTAGTTCAGTCCTAGCATCAAAGGTAAATTTGGTTTTTGAAAGTCAGTAATTAAAAATGAGTGATAATAGAGTTCTACTGCTTTTTTGTTCATTCTGGGATATAATAGCATTTTTGTTTGTGAAACAGGCTTTTAATCTTCAACATTAATAGTTTACTCATTGTGTAGAAGAATTATAGCAGAGTTGTAATACTGGATATTTAAAATAAAAGGCACCGTCAGCTACTTTTTATAGTCTAATGGTCTTTTAGAACTCTCTTGCTGTTTATTACTTGCTGGAGACTTGAAATATTCCAAGAGAAGCTGGTTACTTATCAGCATTGCACCTTTATAAAATGTTTGTGATTCTTTTTGAGCATAGGATACCCAAATGTTTGTATTACCTCCAGGAATATCCTGGAGGATATTTTTTGTTTCTAAAACCACAAAGTTCTAGAATGTATTCCCTGCAGATTAAAAGTAGGTCAGATTCTAAGTCAAATGAATTAGCGTTTAAATCATATATCTGAATATTAGGTTCATCTGAATATAGGTTCATACATCTACAGAAGTCTTAGTTTGCACACTGTTTTACTATAGTAGTACTATGATTTTGATAAAGATAGTGTTCCAAATATATATTTCACTTAGTTGAACAGTCTTTGTGCATCAAATAATTGTGAGAGATCTCATTTAATTTGTAATGTGCTATTTCTCCCTCTCCTACAGAATACTGATGCAGCTCTTTTGCCCTGTCTTAGTTATCCTGCATTTGCTTTGGATGATGAGGTTTTGTTCAGCCAAACACTAGATAAAATTACTAGAAAATTGAAAGGAAAATATGGATTTAAAAGATTTCTGAGAGATGGGTACAGAACAGCGCTGGAGGACAAAACACGACGTTATTATAAACCAGCAGAAATTAAGGTAAAGGTATACCTGGCCTGCCTACATAAGGAGAAATTTTGGTTTTCTAAAATGTTTAGGCAGAACTTAAAAACAAACAAACAAAAAAAAAACCACAAAAGAGCACAAAAAACACCCCCCCCAAAAAAACCACAACCCAAAAATCCCCCAAACCAGAACAAAAATACTTCAAACCAAAATCCTGCAAAAAAAACCAAAGAAAAGAAAACAATAATGGACACACATACACACCCCCCCCCAGTATTTGCAGTTTGAATTGCACACTGATTCTTCATTGCTCCAAGTGAAGGAAGTGCACTTTGTAATTTGGCATGTGCGGTTTTGAGGGATTGCTAAGTCAGCAAGCTAGTCGTTGATTTATTTTGTAATGAATGTGCTTCCATTTACATTTAGGGTACAGTTGATTTCACATAACAAATAAGGAAGTTATTTATCATTTTATTTAATTTCACAGCTGACTACAGTCTGAGTGTATAGAAAACAATTTTGCTTTTGACCACAGTATTTATCAGTAAAGGTTATCTAAATGAAAATTTACTTTTTTTCCTCCCCAATATTTTCTCAGTGGAAAATAAAACATAGATTATATAAATATGCTGCTTGAGAATGAGCCACAGCATATGGAAAAGCTCAGTTAAACTGCCCATAGAATTAAGAAGCTGTAACCTAAATGAAAAGCTGTTGTACTAAAATGCTTTTGCATTCATATTTGTCTTTTGTTGCTTTGAAATTATTCAATAGGATCTTCAAATATGTTTTCTTAAACCAAAATGATGAGATGTCTGATTAATTTTTCTTCTTTTCAGCTTTTTGATGGCATCGAGTGTGAATTCCCTCTGTTTTTTATTTTCATGATAATTGATGGTAAGTACAGCTTTTACATTCCTGTTCTTCAAAGGCATTAGAGAGATGAGCCCTTAGAGGAAAGATCCAAAATGATTTTCCTGTCCTGCCAGAATTAAACATAATGCAGTGACATGAAAAATCTCGAGAGTTTCTACCTCATGGGTTAAAAACCCCAAGCACTCAAACCCCTACATTTCAGCATTTTTCATGTGAATTGTTTTTAGAATATAACTTGATATGTTTTTTTTTAAAGCTTAAATCTGGGACATTCGGTCCTGCATTGCCTTTTAACCCTTAAAAACTTTCACAGTGTATCAGAACTTTGCAGCAGCACATGAAAGGAAATGGAAGAGAACACATTGACAAATGGAATGTTGCAAAAGGTCTTTTCAAGTTGGTTTTTCTGTGGTAATTGAAATAGAATTCAGAAGAAAAGAAAGTGAACCAGAAGAGACCTAGTTTCTCTTTTGAAATGCCTGTGCCTCTCTGGCCATGTTTTTCCACATATCCAGTTAGTCTGACTTAAAACAAAACAAAACACACAAAACAAACCCCAAGAACAGCAACAAAAATACCACTACCTAGACCTTATCTTGATAGGAGGCATACCAAAACCTTCACAGGATGATTTCAGGATGAAAACTAAAACCCACATAGAACAGTAAGTCTGAATAAGAAAATGAGTAAGGGTTAGAGCCATCAAAAAGATTTGTAAATGGATGAAAATCTGGCCATCTGGATTGGTTTTTGTTGTTTTGTTTTGTTTTTTTCCTTTAGTGCATGGAAGAGTGTTCAGATAATGAGGGGCATAGAAATCTGCTATCTGCTTAGACTTCTCTGTGGCCACCCACAGATTAAAGTATTTTGTTTGAAGATGTAATAAAGTTTCTCGATTGATTTTTTTTTTTTTTTTTTTCCCTAAAGGAATGCTTGACATTTTTCAAAGAGTGATGCCCAAAATTGAGGAGAAAGGCACTGACATTTAATGCTGCCCACTTGAAGAAAGATAATCATTTTTAACTGAAGTTAGCAGAAGAATAAAAAAAGCGTTTAACGCTTCTTCTATTACAAAAAAACCCTACAAAATATATATTTTGCACATGCTGTCCTTATCTTTCTTCCTGTACCACAATTTCATCAAATAGAACAATTCCGTTAGTAGATTTTGTGCACTTATCTCCAAAGCCACAAGCTTCCTTAATGCAAAATGCAAAGCATGTTACAGAGTGACTTAAACTACAAACAGTGAAATAAGCAGAGCAGATTACAGCTGAATGTCTTTATAAAGAAAACGTTCAAAACACCTCAAGCTGCTCCATTGTGAATATTGGTTCAGCTGAAAGCGGCTCTGCCCATCCAGCGTGTTTGCCGATACAAAGGAAAGCCTTTTCAGTGGTGTCTACTAAACTCCTGAATATCTCCGTAACTCCTGGTAGCTGGATTTTGTTACCTGTACAACAGTGGGACAGCGCTCTGTTAAATAAGGAATGAGATAGTCCTGTAAATCGTAGTCCATAATCCCCCAGTTTTGATCACGTCAGCAAAATTTCTTTCATGACTTCCTTTTTGAAAGATTAGCAGAACATATTTAAGTACTATGTATTTACTTATATTTTGTTGTCTAAGACAAACTAGCTCATCAACTTTTCTATTTGGTCAGTGATGCCTTTCTAGGATTTTTACCTTACAGAGTTAAAACAGCTCTGGCAATAAATACTGAATTAGTTACGCATTTTCTAGTAGTATTAACAACACTGTTTTATTCCTCATGGATGATGATCATTATTACCTAATTGTTATCTTCACTAGATTATTCTTAATATAAAAGCAATTGTATTACCGCATAAATGCATCTTTTTACCCTCTACAACATCTGCCAATAGGACTAAATTACAAATTGTCAGAGTATCATACTGCTCTTATGTCACCACTGTGCTCAAGTGTTTAGACATAGTTCAGTGTGTCACTTAAACACACCCTTTTTTGTGTACAAACTTTCATTGCATTTGTTTCTCTTGGCAAGTGATTTCATTTCCTGCATATATGCTTGGGAATATTTGAAAATGTAATGAACAGCACATGTTGAGCATTGAAGAGCCATGGAAAGAACGAAATATCTATAATCAAACTCCAGCTCTCTACTGCACTCTGGCTTTTCAGTAGAATAATTTGTTGGATATTCTTAAAATAACATAATAGATAAGATTTTGACTTCTTTCTATACAATATATGTATGTTTAAAAAGTCACAAAACCTAGCAAAATATATATCTAAACTTCAAGATAAAAACCCAACAAAAACCCATATCATACACATAAATACATATCGCACATAAACAAGTCTAACAAAAACCATATCCAAGCTTTTTCAAATAAAGATGTTCTGGTATATTTGTACTCAGTGGAGGAGTTTGTGGTTTTCTTCTGTCTTAATTTTGCCTTTCACAATTCACCCTTCTCAGGAATACAAAACGACTGCTTTAGTACTAATTTCCTGTTGGAATTTTTCTCAAAAGGAAATTGTTTAGGACTCTCTGGGTAGTGGATATGTATCAATAGCTGTGGGAAAGGATTGAACTAAATAAAACAATATGACTATTTTTTGGATAAGACAGTTGAATAACATTTCTGAAAGTTTTTACACATTTCTGGTTGAAATGATGGTAATTTTCTAGGGTAAGGTAATGAGGGAAACTTTACAGCTACTTTTAATAATATAGAAGAATATGGTAATTGAAAAGGAAAACCATGGAAAGAAATGAGTGAAAGATGTACAAGGCAAGTTTTCATCTAACTTGTTCCCCTTTAAATGTTAAAACATGTCCTATTTTAAAACGCCAGTGTGACTTGTCAAGTTCATCCGCGTTTTCCTTGATGAACAGAAATGCTTTTGGTATTTTTGATATCTCTTTTCATGTAAGAACTTTTGAAGAACTGAACAGTGGTCATGTTAATATTCATCAGACTCATTTTGGGATGACTAAGTTCTGCTAGAAAAACACTTAAAGTACTGATACTCCCAAACTTACCAATTTCTTCCCAAAAGCAACATCGTAGAGTTGACTGTTCTGTTCAATATCTCAAGGTGTGTTAGCAGTCCTGAAACTATGATACAGAGATATCATACCTATGTAACTTACCAATGTAAACATTCCATCTAATCTTTGGAGGGGAATTTTTCCATTTGCTACTTCAAATTCCTTTTGTATTTATTTATTGGAATTTCAAGGCAACTCGCTTTTAGATCAGTTTGCCACTCTGTGGTAAAGATGTAGCGCCAGCCTGTTTGCTTCCATACTGACACCCAAGCTCTGCTTCTCCATTTCGCTGTAATTAAGGAAGTTTTTTACAGCTGACTGGGCTGGTTGCTGTGTCCAGTTCCTGAGCTTCTGTAAGTTCACAGCTTTACTCTCCCGTGTAACTGGCCATTGATTTCAGTTTAAGCTTAGTAAGAGAGTGGCTGATTCATGATCCCCGTGAGAATTAGCTGTAGCAGTGAGGACCTACAGTTTTTAGTCTTTTATTTTTCATGAACTATTTAGCGTGTAGGCACTACCCCATTGAAAAATAAACACTAGACTTTTTTTCCTTCTTTTTATCAATGTTAAACTCACGGAAAAGTTATTTCTTCTGTTAACATGCTTATTGTTTGGTTATTTTTAGGAGTTTTTAGAGGAAATCCTGCACAAGTAAAGGAATATCAGGATCTTCTGGATCCTTTGCTTCAGCATACATCTGACGGTATTACCTGATAATCATTCTTATAAAATACTGTAGCTTTTTATGTATCTGAAATTATTAAAATACTGACATTCCTATTAATGGATATTGCAGTCAGAACAAAGAATAAGTAATAATATCACTATGTTTCCTGATGTTGGAATACTACTAATAAATAATCTCTTTCATGTAGATACATTGCATTCAAAAGTGTGATAATAAAAGTAATGTTGTCTGGAAAAATGCTACTGACATAAATGTACGATTTACACTGTGCCCAGTCATTCCTCTCCTCCTTCACCTACACTTCATTATTTACAAAATTCATTTTGATTTTGCAGGAAAATATTAACAGTCAGATTGTTGAGAATTGCTTTCATCATTCATTGTCACTTAACTTCACAAGATTTTAAAAATAATATGGTATGTCCATGTGAAATTGTTTCTAGCTTAGAGCAGTGAAAGTGGCAACATGTTAATTTTAATACAAAAATTCTCTTACTTAAATTGTACACTCCAGAATTTTAGTGGAACTGCAGACAAGGCTATTGATTGCCTAAAGGCACATCCATCCAAAATTCAGTTAAAAAAAAAAAAAAAAGAGAGAGAGAGAGAAAAGACCGTAAGTTTGAGTGGGAGGGAAAAAAAATGTCCCACGAACAGAACAAGCTGCAATATGGTGACAATGCAATTTTAAAACTCAGCGTCTTTTTGTCACCTGTTGGTGACATCCGTGGTACAGTTACACAAGTAGATGCAGAATATTTTAGTCTGACTCGCTTTTTAAACTTAGAATACTTGTTGAAGTGAACTAGTTTCTGTAAGAAATGCAAACATTTCCTTACCACGTTTTCTGACCTTGCTGATCATTGCTTTTTTTCTGATTATTAATGAGTATGTGAAGTTCCGTGGACACTAAGTTAATCATGTGGTTCCTATTGTTGAATATCATCATGAATATCTCAAAATTTCTGGGTGTGTTTTGATACCTCACACATTTTAATAGTCTTATCTCTAATAACTCTCACTTTTCAATTTTTCTTGGCTTCTTGCCAGTAATTTTTTTTGTCTAAGCATATAGTCAGACACTGCAACTTTATTCTGCTTATCAGATGTTCTTTATCCATTCAAAATTAAAGCAACATTAAGGTGAAATTTAATTTTGCGGAAAGCATATTAATTTCCTTTAGTATTGCATATACTTAAGTCAATCATTTGTAATTATGTTTCTAAATTCCTGAATCTTGTGCACATAGAAAGCATTGAAATAAAGGTTATTGATCTACAAAGATGAGTGGTACCTGTGGCATAATTCTAGATGCAAGATATGCTGTCTTCCAGTGAAGAAGTTATGCCACTTGTTTCATGATGCTTCAGAATTAAAATGCTGGTTTTAACTTGGTTTTGCACACATGCAGAATTTATAATTTTCACTTAAACATTTGAGTACTTTTGGCCAAGATTTTAATTTTAAGAAGTCTGATAGTGAGCTGGTGTTAAATGTGGGGAAAAACACCCCAAGTGTTTCAGTCTTGATGCAGCTTTCATTTCTTTTGGTTACAGTTTGTTATCGGTACTTCCTTTTGCTTTAGGTGAAAAATATTTTCTTTTAGCACAGTAGGGTGCTACACAGACAATGTATGTGTTCTGGGAAGAAATTCTGTGGAAATCTTTGGTGAAAAATAAAAGTTTAATGTTGCCCTGGGTTTCTTACGCTAATTGTGGTTTTGAGAGGTAACAATGAATGACAACAGTCTCTCTGTTCAATCAAATTGTTTCTAGGGTATAATTTTTCCCATTTTGAATCCACTTCAAATTTATTAGGGGGCTATAGTCAAATAATAAGGGAAGTAGAATTTATTTACTTACTGTACTTATTTACTTACTGTACTTATTTTAAAACTCCGTAGGGTGTCCTGTTGTACCGAAGTATTACTATGTACCGGCTGATTTTGTTGAATTGGAGAAGAAGAACCCTGGCAGTCAGAAACGGTTTCCTAGTAACAGTGGACGCGATGGAAAGTTTTTCTTGTGGGGGCAGGCAGTTTACATCATCGCAAAACTCCTGGGTAAGAGGCTGAGGAAGTTCTACCACGTTTTGACCTGTCAGAAGTGAAGGATATTTATCTTGTTAATGTTTTTCTTGAATCTGAACAAACACATTGGCTTGAGTTCTGAATGGATTGTGGGTGGCATGTGAGTTTTCTGCTTTGGTGCAAACGTGATAGACACTTTCTTCTTCATGTTAAAATTGTATGCTGCATGCAGCATCCTGAGAAGCTTACTGGGATATTTTATAGAACACTGTAAATATACTAAATGCGATAGGTTTCATTTTTTTGTTGTTTCTCTTCCTGGCTTTCCCTCTTACTTCCTTCATGACAAAACGTATTAACATGACGCTTTCTAGATTAGCTGTATCAGCTGCACCTGTACAGCAATGTTTGTAAGTGCAGTGATGTTTGTAATAGCATTTAATGTTCAAATTATTTTTGTTCAAATGTTCAAATCATTTATTGCTTTATACAAGACAAGTTTAAATTTTGACTTGTTGCAGTCTCAGATGAAGTCAATGTTTTCTTCAGTCTGTGTTATTTTTACCCTTCTGTTAAAATAGAAGAGACTAGATGAGCATTTGAAAGTGCATTTCAAAGTTTTGCCATTGAGGGTTGTTATGGTGAATTTCAGTCACAAATGAACTCTTGGTCTCACTTGAGAGGATTCAAAGGCAAGGATCCAAATCCAAGAGGATTCAAGTGCAAAACCAGTTGTTATGCCAGAAAAATCTACAGTTAAGACTCTTTCTTAATGTGGTTTGTTTTTGGTTTTTTTAGGAAAAAAAAATGAATATTTTAATATGCTCAGCATTTACCTGGTAATCAGTAGATTGAGTTCTAAAACCTTTTTTTTTCTGTGAACACTGTAAAGGGAAACAGACTGTTGGTAGTAAAAATGAAAAAGATTGAAGGGGAGTTTAAAAATTCAAGACTTGGCAAGAACAGTGGTTGTATCTTTAGGTGTGGAAGAACAGAGTCCGTCTGGTGCTCCACCTGTTTGGCTTCACTGTATTCCTTACATCATTCCTTTTTTAGCCAACACTGTAAAGTAAATGCAGGCAATCTCACTTTCAATGAAAAAAATTTTAATTTAACCTCTTAGTATTAGCCAAATAATCCTCAAAGGTGTGTACAGCAATACTGTAGTAATTCTGCCAGTATTGATCTTGCACTAATACTTGTGTATTTTTATACCCAAGGAATGCTGGTTAAATTTATTGTATTTATTGATTGCTAATTGCTGTTTGAGTAATGTACATTTTGTGTTTGTTTCAATTATTTGCTGAGCAGTCTTACACTCATTTTTTTTTTTTAGTAAGTGTGATAAATCACTTCTTGAGTTGTTGTCATTACTGTTTCCTTTATTAAAACTTCCTCTCCACTGTATTCACTAATTTTCATTCCTCCCTCATTTCCAATTTTTTATTTTCCTTTTCTCTCATAGTCTTTGCAAATAGGTTCTGGAAATTTTATTGCAAAGCTAAATCTATTCACCAGTGATTGTTATATCAGGAACTCCATTTATTCATACTAATTTATAATTGCTGCTTGCTCCCTTCTGAGTGAAAACCTACCTGAATAACAGTCTTGTCCTTGGTGAAAGTCTTTGTGTGTGTGACTTTGCTTCTTGGTGGTTGCTAATTAAGTGGCAGCCTTACTCCAAACACCTTGATTCCTGGGAAGGTACTGGTTTCCCGTTTCATCATCCATTCCAGAAACTGTGATGTTACCTCAAGGCTAGCAATTAATTTGTATTTGCTCAGCCTCCTTACTTCTGTTGTGTAGGCAATATAAGGTTTTTAGATTCTGTGGGCCTAGTGTCTGCCTTTTGCAGTCCAAATAGTAACATGAGACCAACTTGATTCTTATACATCTTCCTGCTTCCCAGGGAGGGGCAAGCAGAAGTGGTGGAGTCAAAAGTTTCATCCTGCTTATAAAGGCTCTGAACAATAGAGGCAATGAAAGTGTCTGCCTACAGCTACTGGAGGTCTCCACGTGCCTATGCAACTGAAAACATTGTTTACGAAGGAAAAAAGCATGCATTTTGCAGAAGCTGATGCAATTTTTCACAGAATTTCTTTCTTGCTGTAGTTGAGGAGGTTTGTAAAGCCTTTACGATAGGGTCCTCACTTTAGAGCAAGGGAAAGAATGCCAAGTATTCAGCTGTTTTATACAACTGAAAATTCATTGTCTTACATTTATTAGCTCTTACCTTTCCTGTGCTTTTCCTTATAATATTTATATCTTGTTTTGTGGAATCAGTGCTGCCTAGAACTAAGCTATGAGTTTTTAGAAGTATTCTTTAGAGTATAGAGTATGGATTGAATGTTGCCAGCTATTGCTGATGTAAATAATGAGCTAACAAAGAAAACTCTGCTTCTACATTGCAATACACTTGTATTTGCGATGATGGTGATGAATATTCACTGAAGTTCTTTTAAATGAAATTGTAAATATTGAAAGTTAGCTTAAACTTTATATTAGTCTATTGATATAGTTGTTTTAAATATTAAATTATTTTGACTATATATTTTAATTACTGAGCAGTGTAAATCAATGTAAAAAAACAGTGGAAATAGAACACCTGTTCTGGAAACCTCTTTTAAGAACTATAAGGCAGAGACTTAATCTTGCAGTCATTTGGTTGGTCAGTTTTATATCAGCAGTACCACAAGTAATTAAAGTGACTTACATGCCTTTAGCCAGCATAGGAAGTCTGACTGCGTGGACTGGAGCTTAGATGACCATTTTCCTTACAATATGTTTTGGTAATTCGTGTGTCAGTATATTAATACATTGTCTGTGAACATTTTTCATAATGTAGCTTTGTTGGTTTTGTTTTTCTTTGGTTTGGGTTTTGGTGTTTCTGTGGTTTGGTGTGTGTTTGGGTTCTTTTGTTTGGGTTTTTTTCTCTCTTTCTCCTCTTCCCCCACCCTCGCTGCCAACACAGACACCTGCAGATAGATTGTGATTCTGCAGGAGCAGTGCAGAGTGGAGGAACAGGTCCTTTCCTGGCAGGAGTCAAGCTGCATTCTCTCAACAGAAGGCTGAGGAGCGGAGGTGGTCCCAGTGTCCGGTGGCTG